>WNWK01000444.1:0-20000 GCA_009830355.1 Cherax destructor
CATATCGTCATGTTGATAAACCATCAAAGAAAACAAACTTCAATAAAAATCAATAACAAATTATCAACATTGTTTAAAACACTTGATTACAAATCGGATTTTTTTGCGTCAGTGGTAATGCCAGCGCAGCACTGTGCTAAAATGCTCAAGGCCTCCATTATTACTATTAATACCAGCACTATTATTACCAGCACTATTATTACCAGAACTATTATTACCAGCACTATTATTACCAGCACTATTATTACCAGCACTGTAAATACCATTACTCCCGTAAAAGTATAATAAATTTAACCACAAGGTAAACACGTAAACCATGCAGGAGTCTGGTGTAAATTCATCAGTCACATACGTCAGTCAGGGTAATACTGAGTGGTGGTCAGTCCCCTGAGTAGCACGGTAGGTAGACTGAGGATCGAGCTTACACACACAGCTTCTCTCCCTCTAGAAGTGTCGTCGAAGAAGCTATGTTTGACACTGGGACGCTGCAGCTGTCAGACGCAAAACAGTGGAGGAATTCACCTTTAACCGGGAGGACGACACAAGTCAAAATCTGTTAGGAAATGTGACATGCACACTCCACAAGCTCCTTTCTCGGAGATACGAACTGGGATGTGTGTGTAAATGAGACTCCACTCCTAACCACTAGAGCAGCATCATATCTAGTGGGATAGTCTCCAATCCGCTAGATGCTGTAGCACTGAAAGTTGCAAAAGCTACTTTCACTGCCCAACTCTTCATTTTTGTTTACAGAGAATAACCCACAGTGTTGCAACCACTGTGGGCCGACTACGTAACCATTTCCAAACAATACCAGTGTGATCTAAATATTGCAGTTGATATAATGCAACAAATACAAAAAATGCACTATTTATGTATGTAATCAAAAGTGACTTTTAACAGGATATATTACACAGGCAAAAACCAACCCAATTCCCCCCCAAATTTTCTTGAACAAAAAAAGCCAACCAACAATTTATTCTTTAAAGGAAATGAAAAAACTTGATCGTTACACAATACTGAAGCATAGCATGAAAAAGAGGGATGAGAGAGAGATGTAAGAGAGGATCAGACCAGAGAAGAGAGAGAGAGAGAGAGAGAAAAGAGAGAGAGAGAGAGAGAGAGAGAGAGAGAGAGAGAGAGAGGTGGAATACTCTTAGAGCCCCGTCTCGTCTTCACTCTGTAATATTCATGCTTCATCTTCAGCAACACACTCACTTTTACTTCCTGTCTTACACTGTCTCACACTGTCTCACACTGTCTTACACTGTCTCACACTGTCTTACACTGTCTCACACTGTCTTACACTGTCTCACACTGTCTTACACTGTCTCACACTGTCTTACACTGTCTCACACTGTCTTACACTGTCTCGCCACTCTCTCCCAAGCTCTCTACTATCTACCTGGCTCTCCTTCTTTCCCCCTTCAACGCCGTCATCTCCTCCTTCATCTCCACGCTACTGGCTCACAACACTTCTTTATCTATGGATTTTTTATTATTTTTTATTAACACATCGGCCGATTCCCACCAAGGCAGGGTGGCCCGAAAAAGAAAAACTTTCATCATCATTCACTCCATCACTGTCTTGCCAGAAGGGTGCTTTACACTACAGTTTTAAAACTGCAACATTAACACCCCTCCTTCAGAGTGCCGGCACTGTACTTCCCATCTCCAGAACTCAAGTCCGGCCTGCCGGTTTCCCTGAATCCCTTCATAAATGTTACTTTGCTCACACTCCAACAGCACGTCAAGTATTAAAACCATATGCCTCCATTCACTCCTATCAAATACGCTCACATGCTTGCTGGAAGTCCAAGCCCTCGCACACAAAACTTCCTTTACCCCCTCCCTCCAACCTTTCCTAGGCCGACCCCTACCCCGCCTTCCCTCCAATACAGATTATACACTCTCGAAGTCACTCTGTCTCGTTCCATTCTCTCTACATGTCCAAACCACCTCAACAACCCCTCCTCAGCTCTCTGGACAATCGTTTTGGTAATCCGCACCTCCTCCAATTTCCAAACTCCAATTCTCTGCATTATATTCACACCACATTGACCTCAGACATGACATCTCCACTGCCTCCAGCCTTCTCCTCGTTGCAACATTCATCACCCATGCTTCACACCCATATAAGAGCGTTGGTATAACTATACTCTCATACATTCCCCTTTTACTTCCATGGACAAGGTTCTTTGTCTCTACAGACTCCGAAGTGCTCCACTCACCCTTTTCCCCTCATCAATTCTATGATTCACCTCATCCTTCATAGACCCATCCGCCGACATGTCCACTCCCAAATATCTGAATACATTCACCTCCTCCATACTCTCTCCCTCCAATCTGATATCCAATCTTTCGTCACCTATTCTTTTTGTTATCCTCATCACCTTACTCTTTCCTATATTCACTTTCAATTTTCTTCTTTTACACACCCTACCAAATTCATCCACCAACCTCTGCAGCTTCTCTTCAGAATCTCCCAAAAGACAGTGTCATCAGCAAAAGCAACTGTGACAACTCCCACTTTGTATTTGCTTTTTATCTTTTAGCCCAACACCTCTTGCCAAGACCCTCGCATTCACTTCTCTTACAACCCCATCTATAAATATATTGAACAACCACGGTGACATCACACATCCTTGTCTAAGGCCCACTTTTACTGGGAAATAGTCCCCTTCCCTCCTACACACTCTAACCTGAGCCTCACTATCCTCATAAAAACTCTTCACTGCTTTCAGTAACCTTCCTCCTATTCCATACACCTGCAACATCTGCCACATTGCCCCCCTATCTACCCTATCATACGCCTTTTCCAAATCCATAAATGCCACAAAAACCTCTTTACCCTTATCCAAATACTGTTCACCTATATGTTTCACTGTAAACACTTGGTCTACACACCCCCTACCTTTCCTAAAGCCCCTTGTTCATCTGCTATCCTGCTTTCTGTTTTACTCTTAATTCTTTCAATAATAACTCTACCATACACTTTACCAGGTACACTCAACAGACTTATTCCCCTATAATTTTTGCACTCTCTTTTGTCCCCTTTGCCTTTATACAAAGGAACAATACACGCTCTCTGCCAATCCCTAGGTACCTTACCCTCTTCCATACATTTATTAAATAATAGCACCAACCACTCCAAAATTATATCCCCACCTGCTTTTAACATTTCTATCTTTATCCCAGCTGCCTTACCCCCTTTCATTCTACCCACTGCCTCACGAACTTCCCCTACACCCACAACTGGCTCTTCCACACTCCTACAAGATGTTATTCCTCCTTGCCCTACACACGAAATCACAGCTTCCCTGTCTTCATCAACATTTAACAAATCCTCAAAATATTCTCTCCATCTTCCCGATACCTCTAACTCTCCATTTAATAACTCTCCTCTCCTATTTTTAACTGTCAAATCCATTTGTTCTCTAGGCTTCCTCAACTTATTAATCTCATTCCAAAACTTTTTCTTATTTTCAACAAAATTTGCTGATAACATCTCACCCACTCTCTCATCTGCTCTCTTTTTACATTGCTTCACCACTCTTTTAACCTCTCTTTTTCTCTCCATATACTCTTCCCTCCTTGCATCACTTCTACTTTGTAAAAAACTCTCATATGCTAACTTTTTCTCCCTTTACATCGCTCCTCTTCCCTCCCGCACCCACTCGCCTGTAACCACAAACTTCTGCTGAACACTCTAACACTACATTTTTAAATCTACCCCATACATTTTCGACCCCATTGCCTACACTCTCTAGCCCATCTATCCTCCAATAGTTGTTTATATCTTACCCTAACTGCCTCCTCTTTAGTTTATAAACCTTCACCTCTCTTTTACTTACTGATTCTATTTTCCTTGTATCCCATCTACCTTTTACTCCCACTGTAGCTATAACTAAAAAGTGATCTGATATATCTGTAGCCCCTCTAAAAACATGTACATCCTGAAGTCTACTCAACAGTCTTTTATCTACCAATACATAGTCCAACAAACTACTGTCATTACGCCCTACATCATATCTTGTATACTTATTTATCCTCTTTTTCTTAAAATATGTATTACCTATAACTAAACCCCTTTCTATACAAAGTTCAATCAAAGGGCTCCCATTATCATTTACACCTGGCACCCCAAACGTACCTACTACACCCTCTCTGCATGTTTCTCCCACTTTAGCATTTAGGTCCCCTACCACAATTACTCTCTCATTTGGTTCAAAAGTTCCTATACATTCGCTTAACATCTCCCAAAATCTCTCTCTCCTCTACACTCCTCTCTTCTCCAGGTGCATACACGCTTATTATGACCCACTTTTCGCATCCGACCCTTATTTTAATCCACATAATCCTTGAATTTACACATTTATATTCCCTCTTTTCCTTCCATAACTGATCCTTCAACATTATTGCTACCCCTTCCTTAGCTCTAACTCTCTCAGATACTCCTGACTTAATCCCATTTATTTCTCCCCACTGAAACTCGCCTACCCCCTTCAGCTTTGTTTCGCTTAGGGCCAGGACATCCAACTTATTTTCATTCATAACATCGGCAATCATCTCTTTCTTATCATCCGCACTACATCCACGCACATTCAGACAACCCAATTTTATAAAGTTTTCTTCTTCTCGTTTTTAGTAGATTTGTACAGGAGAAGGGGTTACTAGCCCATTGCTCCCGGCATCTTAGTCGCCTCATACGGCACGCATGGCTTACGGAGGAAAGATTCTTTTCCACTTCCCCATGGACAATAGAGAAAATAAAAAGAACAAGAGCTATTAAGAAAAAGAAGAAAAACCTAGATGTGTGTATGTATATATATGCATGTGTATGCCAGTGTAGTGTGACCTAAAGTGTAAGTAGAAGTAGCTAGATATACCTGTTATCCAGCGTGTTTATGAGACAGAAAAAAGACACCAGCAATCCTACCATCATGTAAAACAGTTTCAGGTTTCTGTTTCACAGTCACCTGGCAGGACGGTAGTACCTCCCTGGGTGGTTGCTGTCTACCAACCATATATCTATGGATATATGGATATATATTTCCCCCCTACCCCCCCCCCCCACTGGAGTAAAAATAAAAGGCAAAGGGAAAAAAATCACTATTTAGGAATAATAAAAAATAAGTAATCAGATCAAGAGGCCAAATAAAATCATTGATTTTTTACTTTTTTTCATCTTTTTTTTTCCAATTATAAAATCTCTATGTCTGTTAATTTTCTCCGGCATTTCTTTCAGCGTTTTGAGCATTTATTTCGGTGATTTTTTGCAGCATTAATTTATTTTAAAATATTTTCGATTTATTATTGGCTATGCATTTAGTTCAATTAAATTTTTATCGTCCAGCTATCATTATATTTGCACAATTTTGAACAACTTTTCAAGGAGGGGATTTACGGCTGAGATTATTTTAGAGTGTGATCTTGGTATCAGTATTTGTAAACAAATGTACTGAAGGGATACTTGTTAACCTCCTGCCTGTGTGTGTGTGTGTGTGTGTGTGTGTGTGTGTGTGTGTGTGTATGTGTGTGTGTATGTGTGTGCGTGTATCATCTGTAGACCATGCATACAAATTCACAAATAAACAATGAAAAAAATCGTAGACTATATTAAAAAAAAATATGATTGAGATCTGTGAATAATTGAAGGTCACAGATTGTGACCCAGTGATCACCGAGTCATGAATGCAACGATGTGAAAAGTGAATAATGAAGATGATAGCTGGGCAAGTCACTTGCAACACACAGTGGAGGAAGTCACTTGCAACACACAGTGGAGGAAGTCACTTGCAACACACAGTGGAGGAAGTCACTTGCAACACACAGTGGAGGAAGTCACTTGCAACACACAGTGGAGGAAGTCACTTGCAACACACAGTGGAGGAAGTCACTTGCAACACACAGTGGAGGAAGTCACTTGCAACACACAGTGGAGGAAGTCACTTGCAACACACAGTGGAGGAAGTCACTTGCAACACACAGTGGAGGAAGTCACTTGCAACACACAGTGGAGGAAGTCACTTGCAACACACAGTGGAGGAAGTCACTTGCAACACACAGTGGAGGAAGTCACTTGCAACACACAGTGGAGGAAGTCACTTGCAACACACAGTGGATGAAGTCACTTGCAACATACTATAAAGGAAGTCACTTGCAATACACAGTGGAGGAAGTCACTTGCAACATACTCACAGGAGGAAAGTCACTTGCAACATACACACAGGAAGGGGGGAAGGGAGTCACTTGCAACATACACACAGGAAGGGGGAAGGGAGTCACTTGCACATATACGGGGGGGCGGGAGTTAGAGACAATTTTCTAAGTGCATATGCAACGTCCGGAGTATGTGGACTGTCTGGATTAGCGGACGTTGAGGCAGGATCCAATGAAAGAGAGAGAGAGAGAGAGAGAGAGAGAGAGAGAGAGAGAGAGAGAGAGAGAGAGAGAGAGAGAGAGAGAGAGAGAGAGAGAGAGAGGGAGAGACAGAGAGAGACACAGAGTGAGAGAGACAGAGAGAGAGAGATTTTCTTTCATTTTGCTTACTGTTATTTGTTTGGTTTACTCTCTCTATCCGACTCTCCAAAATTGTTTTTCATTTTCCTTATCTGTGTCCCTTGTTCAGAACGTATGTCCTCCGTGCCTACTCCTGCCTATACTCCAGAATATATTTGCCATGTCCTGCTCATATCCCCTCTGGCTCCTCGTTCTTCCAGTCATTGCTTTCACATACTTCCTAAGTTGCTCATTCCTCTCAGCTCAAGCACCAGACTCCATGCATATTTTTGTAGACTTTGTAAGGATTTACTCTGCTTTGAACTTGACAGTGGCTCCACACAGGCGCTGCATACTTCAGTCTGGGTCACATATATGTTGAGCATGTCTGCTGTTGAGATGGATGTTAAATGTTCCTCTCTGATGTGTGTGTGTGTGTGTGTGTGTGTGTGTGTGTGTGTGTTTGTGTGTATGTACTCACCTATTTGTACTCACCTATTTGTGGTTGCAGGGGTCGATTCATAGCTCCTGGCCCCACCTCTTCACTGATTGCTACTAGGTCCTCTCTCTCCCTGCTCCATGAGCTTTATCAAACCTAGTCTTAAAACTATGTATGGTTCCTGCCTCCACTATGTCGCTTTCCAAGCTATTCCACTTCCTGACAACTCTATGACTGAAGAAATACTTCCTAACATCCCTTTGACTCATAGGAGTCTTCAACTTCCAATTGTGACCCCTTGTTTCTGTGTCCCCTCTCTGGAACATCTTGTCTCTGTCCACCTTATATATTCCTCGCAGTATTTTATATGTCGTTATCATGTCTCCCTAACCCTCCTGTCCTCTAGTGTCGTCAGGCCGATTTCCCTTAACCTTTCTTCGTAGGACAATCCCCTTAGCTCTGGGACTAGTCTTGTTGCAAACCTTTGCACTTTCTCTAATTTCTTGACGTGCTTGACCAGGTGTGGGTTCCAAACTGGTGCTGCATACTCCAGTATGGGCCTGACGTATATGGTATACAGAGTCTTGAATGATTCCTTGGTGAGGTATTGGAACGCTATTCTTAGGTTTGCCAGCCGCCCGTATGCTGCAGCAGTTATCTGATTGATGTGTGCCTCAGGAGATGTGCTCGGTATTATACTCACCCCAAGATCTTTTCTTTGAGTGAGGTTTGCAGTCTTTGGCCACCTAGACTATACTCTGTCTGCGGTCTTCTTTGCCCTTCCTCGATATTCATGACTTTACATTTGGCAGGGTTAAATTCAAGGAGCCAGTTACTGGACCAGGCTTGCAGCCTGTCCAGGTCTCTTTGTAGTCCTGCCTGATCCTCGACTGATTTGATTCTTCTCATTAACTTCACATCATCTGCAAACAGGGACACTTCTGAGTCTATCCCTTCCGTTATGTCATTCACATATACCAAAAACAGTACAGGTCCTAGGACTGACCCTTGTGGAACTCCACTCGTCACAGGTGCCCACTCTGACATCTCGTCACGTACCATGACTCGTTGTTGCCTCCCTGTCAGATATTCTCTGATCCATTGCAGTGCTTTTCCTGTTACGTGTGCCTGATCCTCTAGCTTTGCATTAATCTCTTGTGAGGAACTGTGTCGAACGCCTTCTTGCAGTCCAAAAATGCAGTCTATCCACCCCTCTCTCTCGTGTCTTACTTCTGTTACCTTGTCATAAAACTCCAGTAGGTTTGTGACACAGGATTTTCCTTCCCTGAAACCATGCTGGTTGTCGTTTATAAGCTTGTGTCTTTCTAGGTGCTCCACCATTCTCCTCCTGATGATCTTCTCCATGACTTTGCATACTATACACGTCAGTGACACAGGTCTGTAGTTTAATGCCTCGTGTCTGTCTCCTTTCTTAAAAATTGGGACTACATTTGCCATCTTCCACGCCTCAGGTAGTTGCCCAGTTTCAATGGATGTGTTGAAGATTTGTGTTAGTGGCACACACAACATCTCTGCTCCTTCTCTAAGGACCCACGGAGAAATGTTGTCCGGTCCCACCGCTTTTGAGGTATCGAGTTCACATAGCAGCTTCTTCACCTCCTCCTCGGTTGTGTGTATTTCATCCAGCACTTGTTGGTATACCTCCCTATTCTGAATTCCTGGAGTCCTTCCTGTCTCCTGTGTATATACTTCTTTAAATCTCATGTTGAGCTCCTCACATACCTCTTGGTCGTTTATTGTGAACTCCCCACCTTCCTTTCTCAGCCTGATTACCTGGTCCTTGACTGTTGTTTTCCTCCTGATGTGGCTATACAACAGCTTCGGGTCAGACTTGACTTTTGATGCTATATCATTTTCATATTGTCGCTGAGCCTCCCTTCTTACCTGTGCATATTCGTTTCTGGCTCTTCGGCTAATCTCTTTATTTTCCTGGGTCCTTTGTCTTCTGTACTTTTTCCATTCTCTATTACACTTAGTTTTTGCCTCCCTACACCTCTGGGTGAACCAAGGACTCGTTCTGGTCTTCCCATTACTTCTGTTTCCCTTGGGAACAAACCTCTCCTCTGCCTCTTTGCATTTGGTTGTCACATATTCCATCATTTCTTTTACTGGTTTTCCTGCCAATTCTCTCTCCCACTGAACGTCTTGTAGGAAGTTCCTCATGCCTGTGTAGTCCCCCCTTTTGTAGTTTCGTTTCTCCCTTCCTATTCCTGCTCCCCTCTCCACTTGTAGCTCAACTATATAATCAAAACACAGAACCAAATGATCACTAGCTCCAAGGGGCCTTTCATAAGTGATATCCTCGATGTCCGAACTACTCAAGGTGAATACTAGGTCGAGTCTTGTTGGATCATCCCCACCTCTCTCTCTGGTAGTGTCTCTAACATGTTGATGCATGAGGTTTTCCAGTACCACATCCATCATCATGGCTCTCCATGATTCAGGACCCCCATGGGGCTCCAGGTTTTCCCAGTCAATCTCTTTGTGATTGAAATCACCCATAACTAGTAACTTTGTGTGTGTGTGTGTGTCTGTGTGTGCGCTTGTATTTACCTGTGTATTAACATCTATGTAATACATCTTTCCTATAAACATTATAAAACATAAAACTTTGGAACAAAAAAAAAAAAAACTCCATCATTTAAACTTTAATATAAAACCTCTGATAGAAACTCACAGCAAAAAAAAATTACCAACATATTAATTTTTTAAATACTATGGCCTCTTTGAGTAGTTGAAAAATATATATATTTTTTTCTTTGACAAATTAATCAAAAGTTTTATGAAGATTACTTCACAAGGATTATTTTTTATGCTACGTATAAATTTTAGATTATTAACGCCGTGTAAATTTTGACTTATTAGAGGGAATAATTATGCCTAATTATTTGATAATTTTACGAATTATTTTTGTAGTGGGGGGGTCAGTCAGCACAAGGGAAAAATGGCAGGTGATCAGGATTGATCCGAGGGGGAGAGGAGTAACTCAGTTCCTCGGATTCAGAGCCCTTCATCGGATTATACCTGTATCAGTCACTCAATGCGATGAGATAATTCAGTAGAGCTATATGGAGCTCTCTCTCTCTCTCTCTCTCTCTCTCTCTCTCTCTCTCTCTCTCTCTCTCTCTCTCTCTCTCTCTCTCTCTCTCTCTCTCTCTCTCTCTCTCGTTAACCTCTTAATTTAAAATTCAAATGTAATTTTTTATTGCAACAAGGAATTACCAAAATTCGCTTTCAAAAGCCTTAGTAATAATATTTTAAACACACACACCCACACACAAACACACACACACATACACACACGTTCCATACATAGCTTTAAGGAGAGGTATGATAAAACTCATGGAGCAGGGAGCGTGACCCAGTAGCGGCCAGTGAAGAGGCGGGGCCAGGAGCTATGACTCGACCCCTGCAACTACAACTAGGTGAGTACACACACACACACACACACACACACAAGGAGGTTAAGGGAAATCGACCTGACGACACTGGAGGACAGGAGAGATAGGGGGGACATGATTACGACATATAAAATACTGAGAGGAATTGACAAGGTTGACAGAGACAGAATGTTCCAGAGATGGGACACAGCAACAAGGGGTCACAGTTGGAAGTTGAAGACTCAGATGAATCACAGGGATGTTAGGAAGTATTTCTTCAGTCACAGAGTGGTCAGGAAGTGGAATAGCTTGGGAAGCGATGTAGTGGAGGCAGGAACCATACATAGTTTTAAGACGAGGTATGATAAAGCTCATGGAGCAGGGAGAGAGAGAACCCAGTAGCGATCAGTGAAGAGGCGGAGCCAGGAGCTAAGTATCGACCCCTGCAACCACAATTAGGTGAGTACAATTAGATGAGTACACACACACACACTTGAGAGGTAAGACTGGCAGGAGGTTGATAGTTTGATGGGGTTTAAAGTCTATTCACCTCACGAGGGTCATTAAAGACTGGATGTAAACTCTTTACCACCAGTCAAGAATACTTTAATATATATACCTCTTGGTGTATATATTCTTTCTTGTGTTATTATTAGTATTAGAATTATTACTCTTATTATTATTATTATTAAAGTTAATATTCGAATAGCCTATATAACCCCTAAGCACACACACACACACACACACACACACACACACACACACACACACACACACACATACACATACACATACACACACACACACACACACACAAACACACACACACACACAAGCTAAATTCAGCTGTTTAGGAGTTTGGCAGACATAAACTACAACAATTCCGTGATTTACCCCCAATACGCAGCTGCGTCAATAGGCATTGACAGCAACGCAAACTAACGTCAATACACATTGACGCACGTAACTTGCAGAGAGCAGCGATTCGGGAGTGATGTAACGGGTGGTTACTCATTGATCTCGAAAGGCTTAACAGCACCGCAGATTCTCGTTAATCTTGCGGTTGGATTAACGAGGGGAAGCCTGACTGCTTCCTGTTCTCCCAGCTCCCGAACATGCGATTAGATGCTGTATATATAAGTTGTGTGTGGTCTGTGGTTTTTACCCATGGTGGTGGGCAGTGATTTATGGCGAGGGTAACTCTACTCTCTCTCTCTCTCTCTCTCTCTCTCTCACACACACACACACACACACACACACACACAAACACCCACCTCCCCATCCACCCTCGTTTAACACTCAACAAGCGTACCAAACTTTAAAACACGGAAGAATAATATTCAGATCTGGTCCACCGGGTCCCTCTCAGTGTCGACTGAAGCAAAACAGTGTGAGTAGCAGGGGAGACCTCGACCTAACAGGGACTTACTCACCTTACTTTAAGAAAGGGAAGGAATTTCGTCTCTGTAGGTGACTGACATGCAGTATTGGTTGACCTGTGAAACAATGGTGTGTGTTTGGAAAAACTGGCGAGGTGTGTGTGTGGGGGAGTATCTTGTGTGTGTGGGAGTATCTTGTGTGTGGGAGTACCTAGTGTGTGGGAGTATCTTCAAAAGAACGTGAATTCCTTTTACTATGTAAGGCATTATCTTTGCATGTGTAATGAGAAATTTGGTGTTTGTAAGAGATAATTATTTTCCTCTAAGGATGAAAAAATAGATTTTGGTTAGTGTATGAGGTGTTAGAGCAGCCAGTCAGTGAGTGAAGGTGACAGACGTGTCACAGACATGTTACAGGCTTGTCACAGACATGTTACAGGCTTGTCTACACTCATGGCCCTTAAGAACCTTGACGGTAATTATATATATATATATATATATATATATATATATATATATATATATATATATATATATATATATATATATACATTATTCATTGTTCTTTTCTTCTTTCTTTACATAAGATATTGATTGAAGCGAGGTCGTGCTTTATCTGTGGGCATCGCAAGCACTCTCATCTCTCTTCGCCCCTGCCACACCCTGCCACACCCTGACACGCCCTGACACGCCATGCCACGCCCTGTCATACCCTGCCATTCTCTGAATCTCCTTTTTATTCTCTATTCTTTTGAGGACCCCCACCTTTTCTATAATCTACTATCTAAATTTAACGCCCTCTTGGTTCTCCTGTTCTGCTCTATCCTCTCTAAATGCTCGCAAGACGTCAATAACCCGTCCTCTCCCTGTCTATTAACCTTCGTCACAAAATTCGTGCAGTTTTAAACACTGAGTGTGAATAAACATTATCACAGGATTGTTTTTAGGTCTGATCACACTTATTATTTTTTCTTCCATTATTCTTGCTTGTGTGTGTGTGTGTGTGTGTGTGTGTGTGTGTGTGTGTGTGTGTGTGAGTTGCCGTTATGCGTTATTGGAATTCGTTGTTTCGTCTTGACAATGCTTGTCTTCCCGATCCATTGAGCAACGCTCAATTACTATCGATTTTTGGGGTTCGATCACTGGCAACACTCACGCAACACACACACACACACACACATACATACCTAGCTCTCGCAGAAAAAGAGAGAGAGAGAGAGAGAGAGAGAGAGAGAGAGAGAGAGAGAGAGAGAGAGAGAGAGAGAGAGTATACAATGAGAGGCGTATATCTCTCAGTATGTATACACTAAAAGGTGTGTATTTCTCAGTGTATATACAGTGTATATAGACTGAGACTGAGAGGTGAATATCTATCAGTGTGTATACACATCTGACGATGTAAAACCCTATGTAAAGAGAGATAGAGAGAGATAAAGAGAGACAGAGAGAGAGCAAACCAAATCTCAAGTTAGGTAATACGCTCACTACTAAGCCGGTGTGCGTCAATCAGTGGCCGGTGTGCGTCAATCAGTGGCCGGTGTGCGTCAATCAGTGGCCGGTGTGCGTCAATCAGTGGCCGGTGTGCGTCAATCAGTGGCCGGTGTGCGTCAATCAGTGGCCGGTGTGCGTCACTCAGTGGCCGGTGTGCGTCAATCAGTGGCCGGTGTGCGTCAATCAGTGGCCGGTGTGCGTCAATCAGTGGCCGGTGTGCGTCACTCAGTGGCCGGTGTGCGTCAATCAGTGGCCGGTGTGCGTCACTCAGTGGTGAGTGCTGAAGGCTCGAGTCTCCATCCGTTATTAGTAGAAAAAACGCTTTATCGTTACCTAACTCCTGAGCTTTTGATAACAGCTAAACGATAGAAGATTTAAAGAGAAGACAATAAGTAATATAAACGAGAGGAAGAGGTAGAGAGAGAGAGAGAGAGAGAGAGAGAGAGAGAGAGAGAGAGAGAGAGAAGGGAAGAAAGACGAAAATGTTTTCGTAGTGGGGAGATAAAAGTACATACCTGGCAGTGCCAATATTCGTGAAGAAGTGGAAAAACAAAGGTGCCTGGCAGTGCCAATATTCGTGAAGAAGTGGAAAAACAAAGGTGCCTGGCAGTGCCAATATTCGTGAAGAAGTGGAAAAACAAAGGTGCCTGGCAGTGCCAGCAATCATGAAGTAGTGGAGAAACAAAGGTGCCTTGCAGTGCCAACATTCGTGAAGTAGTGAAGAGATAAAGGTGCCTGGCAGTGCCAACATTCGTGATGTAGTGGAGAGACAAAGGTGTCTGGCAGTGCCAACATTTGTGAAGAAGTGGAGAGACAAAGGTGCCTGGCAGTGCCAACATTCGTGAAGAAGAGATCATTAAAATGTGCCACAGTCTGAGTGTGAGTTGGGCAACTTTGTGAGGAACTGAGCGAGGTACAGCATGAACAATGTTTGTGGACGAGGACGAGGACGATGAGGACGAGGACGAGGACGAGGACGAGGAGGAAGACGAGGAGGAAGACGAGGAGGAAGACGAGGAGGAGGACGAGGAGGACGAGGACGAGGACGAGGAGGAAGACGAGGACGAGGAGGACGAGGACGAGGACGAGGACGAGGAGGAAGACGAGGAGGAGGTCGAGGAGGAGGACGAGGAAGAGGAGGACGAGGAGAAGGATGAGGAGGGAAGAGGAAGACGAGGACGAGGACGAGGACGAGGACGAGGACGAGGAGGAAGACGAGGAGGAGGTCGAGGAGGAGGACGAGGAGGAGGAGGACGAGGAGAAGAATGAGGAGGGAAGAGGAAGAAAGTTAAGAAGAAACACTCATCTTTAGGAAGAAGTGATGAAGGAATGATCTTCAGACAAGGAGGAGGAACTATGGACGGGAGTAAACAGGGGAGAGACAGAGACCAGAGGACTCGGGTGCCCGTCACTTGAGAAGAACTCTCCGCTTCCGTCAACGTTAACAACTTTCGTGAACAGGTGGGGATTGAACTCGCGGCTGGTGAGTCATAAAACTACAGACCGACGCGTTAGCCACTTGGCCACCTGGCTATAAAAGTGGCTATCGCGTCGGTCTGGAGTTTAACGACTCACTTACCACGAGTTCGATCCCTGCCCCTACCCTGGTTTGTTTACAATCGTGTCATTACGACTTTCGTGTATTATCTAGGTGTATGCGTCACGATGGAAAAGCAGAAGGCTCTCTCCCCACCCTCCACTCCCCCACCGGTCACTCCCGGCAGGAAAACAAGGGAAAAAATATTTTATACCATAAAATATAAAAGATGGAACTGAACTGAAGATAAAGAGGAAAATTAAAAAAAACAAATCACATATGTAAAAAAAATGCAAATTGAGGAATAAACTTACGCAGGCGCACGAGCGTGCACGAGCGTGCACGTGCACGCACGTGTCAAGTCAAGCATTGGTTACCTATAATCCTTAGAGCAAGCGTTCAAAACCCATCAACACGCAGAGGTATTGATGATTGTCTGAAGTTGTGGAGAGAGAGAGAGAGAGAGAGAGAGAGAGAGAGAGAGAGAGAGAGAGAGAGAGAGAGAGAAAGAGAGAGAGAGAGTAAGAGGCGTGGGAGTGTAAGAAAGCACCAGTATTGGGTTAATATAAATTTAAAACACCATAGTTAAAATACCAGGTTAACTGGCCCTCGTTTACAGTTAATTTAAAGCACCACCGTCTTGGTGTCATTTCTGTCGTCTTAGTGTCGTTCTGGTCGTCTTGGTGTCGTTCCTGTCGTCTTGGGGTAGTTCCTATCCTCTAGGTGTCTGTCCTGTCGTCTTGGTGTCGTTCTGGTCATTTTTTTGTCGTTCCTATAGCCTTGATGTCGTTCCTGTAGTCTTGTTGTCGTTAAGGTCGTCTTTGTGTCGTTCCTGTCGTCTTGGTGTCGTTCTGGTCGTCTCAGAGGAGGGCGACACCGCCAATAGTTTAGGAAGTGAAGGTTTCTTGGCAGTCTTGGGACTTACTTAATAAGATAACACTGATTACTGATTGATTCTGACCAAGCATTTTCCTCGGAGCTTTGAAGAGAGAGAGAGAGAGAGAGAGAGAGAGAGAGAGAGAGAGAGAGAGAGAGAGAGAGAGAAGAGAAGAAGTAAGGAATATAGTAATACAAGGTAATAAGGAATATAGTAATACAAGGTAATAAGGAATATAGTAATACAATGTAATAAGGGCCCAGAAAACCGTATGAACGCAGCCCAAGAGCTGTAGTAAGGAGACTGCACACTGAATACCAGGAAACTCTGTCTCTGGATCTGCTATACCAGCATCGCCGTCACGATAAATGAGATAATTTGCTTTATACGTCACAGTTATCACGGTGTAATAACCTGTGTGACATGTCAAGATATCTTATTAATGGAAATAAGATTCTAGATATATTTAAGCAAACTTCCTAAATTTCCTTGTAACAAATAAGTGAACTGTAGGTATAAATCCTGTTGTAATCCTGTTAACCCTTTTTGAGGGCCTAGTTCCTAGGCCTATTGTGCATCCATATGCTGGTAAGTAAGAGACATGTGCAATAGCTGGGTATCTTTATTCCACAATGTTTCGTCAACACAGTAGGCTTCGTCAGTCGAGTACAAAGAAGCCTACTGTGTAGACGAAACGTTTCGAAATAAAGATGCCAAATTTGCACATGTGTCTTAGTTATCAACATATCAGTATTGTATACCAGTTTGATATTTGTATCCATATGCTCTTGTTCTACCGTCCACAGGATGGATATGAGGTGCACAGTAAACTAGCCACTACCGTCCACAGGATGGATATGAGGTGCACAGTAAACTAGCCACTACCGTCCACAGGATGGATATGAGGTGCACAGTAAACTAGCCACTACCGTCCACGGGATGGATATGAGGTGCACAGTAAACTAGCCACTACCGTCCACGGGATATATATGAGGTGCACAGTAAACTAGCCACTACCATCCACAGGATGGATATGAGGTGCACAGTAAACTAGCCACTACCATCCACAGGATGGATATGAGGTGCACAGTAAACTAGCCACTACCGTCCACAGGATGGTTATGAGGTGCACAATAAACCAGTCACTAGCATCCACAGGATGGATATGAGGTGCACAATAAACTAGCCACTACCGTCCACAGGATGGATATGAGGTGCACAGTAAACTAGCTACTACCATCCACAGGATGGTTATGAGGTGCACAGTAAACTAGCCACTACCATCCACAGGATGGATATGAGGTGCACAATAAACTAGCCACTACCGTCCACAGGATGGATATGAGGTGCACAGTAAACTAGCCACTACCATCCACAGGATGGATATGAGGTGCACAGTAAACTAGCCACTACCATCCACAGGATGGATATGAGGTGCACAGTAAACTAGCCACTACCGTCCACAGGATGGATATGAGATGCACAATAAACTAGCCACTACCGTCCACGGGATGGATATGGGGTGCACAATAAACTATCCACTACCATCCACAGGATGGATATGAGATGCACAATAAACTAGCCACTACCATCCACAGGATGGATATGAGGTGCACAATAAACTAGCACTACCATCCACAGGATGGGTATGAGGTGCACAATAAACTAGCCACTACCATCCACAGGATGGATATGGGGTGCACAATAAACTAGCCACTACCATCCACAGGATGGATATGGGGTGCACAATAAACTAGCCACTACCATCCACAGGAGGGATATGAGGTGCACAATAAACTATCCACTACCATCCACAGGATGGATATGAGATGCACAATAAACTAGCCACTACCATCCACAGGATGGATATGAGGTGCACAATAAACTAGCCACTACCATCCACAGGATGGATATGGGGTGCACAATAAACTAGCCACTACCTCCACAGGATGGATATGGGGTGCACAATAAACTAGCCACTACCGTCCACAGCATGGATATGGGGTGCACAATAAACTAGCCACTACCGTCCACAGGATGGATATGGGGTGTACAGTAAACTAGCCACTACCGTCCACAGCATGGATATGGGGGTGTACAGTAAACTAGCCACTTCGCTGTCAAAAATCTACCTAGCTGAGAATGGTCAGAAGAAGAGTAGTTTCACAGACACTCGCTGCAAGGGGCAAAGAGTACCTTGATGCTTCTAAAGGACTCTTGATTTGCAACGTTAACTCTTGATAGTGATTTCCTCTCGTTCTCCCAGCCTGCTTGAGCGCTCAGCGAGATTCTTTGTTTATCTCTCAATTCTGGCGCTGCAGAGGCCGAGAGGCAATGTTTAGAAGTACACAACATTATGTTGAGAGACACATATAAACATCATGCTGAGAGACTCGTATAAACATTATGTTGAAAGACATAAACATTGTGTTGAAGAGACACATATAAACATAATATTGAAAGACACATGGAAACATAATGTTGAGAGACGTTGACAGACGTTGCTGAACACAATGATGAGACTTACAGCCAAACATAATGTTTAGGGCATTCCTGAACATTAATGTTTTCTACCCAGAATCATTAAATGCTAATTGTCCCAATCATTCTGAAAAATGTTGAAGAAAAAATCGAGATACATCAAACAATTTGTTAAAATTTTGGAAATGTAATACATAAAAAAGAAAGATCATGAGTATTTTAAAAATGATTTGTTTGCTTGAAACACTGAAACAAATGTATAATATACCTTTTTTTTTTTACTCTAACGATCGTGCAGGTTACTGACCTCACGAGAGAGAGAGAGAGAGAGAGAGAGAGAGAGAGAGAGAGAGAGAGAGAGAGAGAGAGACAGACAGACAGACAGACAGACAGACAATGACAGACAGACAGACAGAGAGAGAGAGAGAGAGAGAGACAGAGACAGAGAGAGACGACCAGGCTATGTCAATAAGTCACTTGGGTGAGATAAGGAGAGGCAGGAACCAAAGCCAAGCCAGAGGCCAAGACAAAGTAAGACAAAGCCAAGACCAAGACAAAGCCAAGACAAAGCTAAGACAAAGTAAGACAAAGCCAAGACAAAGTAAGACAAAGCCAAGACAAAGCCAAGACAAAGTAAGACAAAACTGAGACAAAGTAAGACAAAGCCAAGACAAAGAAAGACAAAGCCAAGACAAAACCAAGACAAAGTCAAAAATAGGATAAGACAAGACCAAGACAAACATAAGACAAAGCCAAACTAAAAAAAAAATTAAAACGGAGGAAAAATAGTCTTAAAAATTCTTGAAAAAAAAAAGTGAACATGAAGCAAAAAATGGCCTTTCTTAAACAAATGAAAAAGAAATAATGCTTGAAAAAACACCAAAAAAATAAAAGATGAAATCAGTTCATTGTAACTAAATATATTATAATTTTAGTGTAAAAAAAAGATCGTGATTTGTTTTTCTGAAAAAAAAAAATTGCTTGAGAAAACACAATTTTTTTTACAATTTAAATTATTTCATTGTAACAAAGACATCACAATTTCAGAGTAAAAAAGAATAGAAATTTCCTGAAAAAAAATAATGCAGGAAATATTTGAGTGTGAGTGAGGAGGAGGTGAAGGGCGAGGTGGAGGGCGAGGTGGAGGGCGAGGTGGAGAGGGGCGAGGTGGAGGACGAGGTGGAGGGCGAGGTGGAGGGCGAGGTGGAGGGCGAGGTGAAGGGCGAGGTGGAGGGCGAGGTGGAGGGCGAGGTGGAGAGGGGCGAGGTGGAGGGCGAGGTGGAGGGCGAGGTGGAGGGCGAGGTGGAGGGCGAGGTGGAGAGGGGCGAGGTGGAGGGCGAGGTGGAGGGCGAGGTGGAGGGCGAGGTGGAGGGCGAGGTGGAGGGCGAGGTGGAGGGCGAGGTGGAGGGCGAGGTGGAGGACGAG
Source organism: Cherax destructor (assembly GCA_009830355.1). Taxonomy (NCBI): domain Eukaryota; kingdom Metazoa; phylum Arthropoda; class Malacostraca; order Decapoda; family Parastacidae; genus Cherax; species Cherax destructor. The sequence continues at coordinate 19,532 of WNWK01000444.1, forward strand.
GTGGAGGACGAGGTGGAGGAGGAGGAGGTGTTGAGAGGCGCACCTCACCTGGTCTCCACACCTCAGTAATATTTCACCAGCATAATTTCAAGCTGGCTGGCTTCAAGCTTCGCCTTTCTTAATTAATGTACGTTACAAACCTCCATTAAAGTCTCGTTACCTTAATAAATAGCATGATCTTTTTATTTTTTATTATATTTCACACACACACACACACACACACACACACTATGTATATATATATATATATATATATATATATATATATATATATATATATATATATATATATATATATATATATATATATATATATATTAACCACTCGATAAAAGATCATGTAATACATCAGCTGCTCTCTGTGACGGCCATTGTGGTGCCTTGATGGAGCTCAGGGGCTCTTGATGAAGGGAATTGGAGCTATTTTTTTTCTTTTTTGAATCGAATCTGATTGTATGACTGTATGACC
>WNWK01000444.1:27500-30000 GCA_009830355.1 Cherax destructor
TTGGTCGAGGCGTGTTCCCATTGCCGAAATGGGAACTGTTTGGAGGAAGTCTCCAGAGTGATGTGCACTCATAGTTAGGAGACGGGCAGTCTCCCTGTCTGATGTTACAGCCCTAATCATGTTGGTAAGCATCTTTTCAGTGATAGAGCCATCCCAGCTTGACTATTTGTAGGCCAGTTCTGCACTAGGTTTTGGTGCTGGAGCAGCAAGAGTCTCCCATTCGGTGATGGCACTGGCGTAGCTAGGGTCTTGTATTCCTGCTGAATCACTGAGGTTGTGTATATATATATATATATATATATATATACTTCAATATTCCACTTCCCTACCTTCTCATCTCATCACAGATAAGTACGTTCCATTGCTTAATATGGTATACAATGCTTAAAGTTACGCTGATGGTACTGAGATGTAGTAAACAATATATGAGGTTTGAGGAATACATTACAAGTACATAATGCTATGCGTTTGTAAAAAATCGTATTATAAAGCTCTCCTCCAGCTCCTGGAAGCTGGGGCACGTACTCCGGATGCAACAGGCATTACTACTCTGATCTGCAGCACTGAGCCGCTGCAATAGAAAACTAGCTGCCCTGGGGTCCTTGTTCTGACGAGACTTTTGCATAGCTCCTTTAGGAACTTAGAAGCACTTTTTCCCAATGGGCCAAGGGTCTCTGAGCCTATGGGAACAAACATATAATGATGGGCAAGTTCAGCTTATTTTCTAGACATCTGGGACTCCCTGAAGCAGAAAGTTGCTCCCCCTTCCTCTCTGCTGTATTGGAGAAAGGTATCAGCCAATGTGATGCTCATGTGTAGTCCCACACCACAGGCTTGCTGTCTGCCCAAGCTTAAAGAGTAATTCCATCTAAACATTTTTGCTTGTCATTAGATTTGCATAGTTGGGGTGCCTCCCTTATTTCTAGGCATCTGGCTGCTGCATAGCTCCTCTTGATGATACACACACAACCCGCACATAGAAGAGAGGAGCTTACGACGACGTTTCGGTCCGATTTGGACCATTTACAAAGTCACACTAACACAAAAAACAGGTAGAAGGAGTATTTATAGGCAGCAGACAGGGAAGGGCACAAGAAAGTGGTGGAGTAATAGTGGAAGTAGTAGTAGTGGAGTCAGTCATATTCTGGGAAAGAGGAGCACTGCAATACAGCTGGCGGCCCACATAGGGTAAGGACAAGAACACAGATGGGGAAAAATGATGAAAATAAAATAAAGAAGGACAAATACAAGGAGAAATACAGAGGAGAAAGAAGAAAGAGGAGAAGGGGAAAGAGATAGAAGGGGAAGGAATAAGGTTAAGTCATGGGTGTTCTGAAGTTTGGAGCATTTAACAATGTAATGGGAGTGGAAAGCATCTACAGAGACAAAGCCAGCTCTAAGATTCATACAGGGAAAGTTGTGTATAACGGAGGATTCAACCAGACAACATAGACTCTGCTTTCTCTCGTGCCAAACGGACTTTCTTTTCTCCTAAACCCTCTACTCCTGGGAACTCTCCTGTCCTCTGCCTTCCCTACATCTCTGGTCTCTCTAATCTCAACAACTCTCTCCGTTCCTTAGACATCAAACTTACCTTTCGCCAGACTAACACTCTTCGCACTAATCTAGTTCATACCTCCCCTCCCTCTATAGATTCTCCTGGTGTCTACTCTATTTCTTGTTCCTCCTGTCCCCTTCAGTACTTTGGAGAAACTGGCCGATATTTTTCTGACAGACTTAGGGAGCACAAAAATAGTGTTAGGCTTCGACACTAATAATGCTCTTTTCTGTCATGTCAGAGATCACAGTCATCCTATTGATTGGTCTTCTACTTAAACTGTCTACCCTAGTCCAACTTTCACAGTCGCCGTCTGGTTGAATCCTCCTTATACACAACTTTCCCTGTATGAATCTTAGCCCTGGCTTTGTCTCTGTTGATGTTTCCTCTCCCATTACATTGTTAAATGCTCCAAACTTCAGAACACCCGTGACTTAACCTGATTCCTTCCCCTTCTATCTCTTCCCCCTTCTCCTCTTTCTTCTTTCTCCTCTGTATTTCTCCTTGTATTTGTCCTTCTTTATTTTATTTTCATAATTTTCCCTCTCTGTGTTCTTGTCCTTACCCTATGTGTGCCGCCAGCTGTATTGCAGTGCTCCTCTTTCCCAGAATATGACTGACTCCACTACTACTACTTCTACTACCACTACTACTTCCACTATTACTCCACCACTCTCTTTTGCCCTCCCCTGTCTGCTGCCTATAAATACCCCTTCTACCTGTTCTTTGTGTTAGTGTGACTTTGTAAATGGTCCAAGTCTGACCGAAACGTCGTCGTAAGCTCCTCTCTTCTATGTGCGGGTTGTGTATGTATTGTTCCAGTCACGGTATTGTGCCTCTTTTTGTTATCCTCTTGATGATGCTATTAACTTCTTCATGTCTTCCAATTTTTCCCTCGAATCTACGGCAAACAAAACCCTTGAATACGAATCGGTCTGCCTA
>WNWK01000444.1:32500-87500 GCA_009830355.1 Cherax destructor
AGGTTATCAGTCCTCGGCCTGGAGTCGATGTGTTCAGTCCATCAATCTTGTAGAGTGAGCACAAGGCCGTAGAGGTGGCTTATATACCACCTCTACGGCCTTGTCTACACTTCTAACAAGATTGATGGACTGAACACATCGACTCCAGGCCGAGGGACTGATAACCTCAAACTCCTCCTCTCCTTACACCTTTGTACTTTGTATTGGACTGATGAAGCCACTGTGTGGCGAAACGTTTCCTCAATAAAGATACCCAAGTGTTGCATATGTGTTTAATTTATAACTTGTCGGTTCTCTGAACCATTCATCTACAATATTATACTTTCATGCTTGTACGATTTCCGAGGTGCTCGTAACTCGGGGGTCCACTGTATATATATATATTCGTGGCAAATAAATAAAACTTGCGATTTTGGCTTAAATAACAAAGCAAGCGAAAATTTGTGTATGCAGTAATTTCGCAAAAATCATTCTGAACCAAACAATAAAAATATATTTCATTGTGTTTTTTATTATTAAATTATTGTAAACTTATCTAAAATATGTTTAGTTGGATTAGGCTAAATTAAATTGCGCTTGTTATAATAAGGTTAGGTAAGTTTTCTAAGGTTCTTTTGGTACAAAATTAATAATTTTTAAATTAACATAAATTAAAAAATATATATATCTTTAAACGTATAAGAGAAAATTTTAGAAAGGACTTAATTTCAAATGAGTTCTTGCTAATTGACCAATTTTACCTTTTCGGCACGACATATACATGCATATAATATAACATATAACAATGCACAATAAAAATAAAAAAAATTGTATAGAATCGCATCATTATTTTGCTGTTTTTTAATTTTCCATTGAAAGTAATTTGATACAATCTTAATTAAACGAAAGAAAGTTGGTTTGACGTGCATAAATTCGCTCTACATAGAGTGTTTCGCTCAATGTATAGTGTTTCGCTCTATGCATAAGACACACATGCAATGGGAATCTTCGGTCATATATTGCACACGTGTCTCATGTCCGAAATGCTCTGCATAACAAGCGGCTTTCTATAGAGCAGTATGTCACTGATGTCAACTATGGTCTGTATACCTTGTACATGTACTTGTAGAAATAAAGATATTATTATTATTATTGTTATTATTATTCATCAAGTTACCGTTATTGCAGACCATCAGTAATACGTTTGGCCCTACGTAGAGCGAAACGTTGTGAAAATGATCAACTCACTGGACAAAGAAGCAAGGGAAGTGAACGTTAGGTTGAAGCCACACAAATACTCCATCAGAAATGTTCAATCTTCTAGTGATTCATTGCACCATCTGAGAGAGAATTCTGGTCGTGTCAGCTGGCATGAAAGCAAATGTTCAAACAATTTCGCCCAGTGCTTTCTCTGCGCAAAACAATATTGAATTCGCGTCTATTTCAATGCGGTAGTAAAAATGGCTATTACTATTGGCCAATGAAGTGGACAAATTGGATTCCCTGTCTTTGCCAGCAGCATCTCAATTTTGTTTTAAATTTTGACTAACAGCATCAGAAAATTTAATGTAAGTTCTCTTTTAAAGTTTCACTGTAAAGTGCGACCTTATTTTTGTAAATGCGATTGAAAAGTTCATCCAAAAATGGAATAACACCTGAAAAAGGCATTCACAGGGACCAACTAGTCAAGACTGGAAGCAATTTTTTTTCAGTTTGAAAAAAAAAAAAGTCGAAATTTGTTGATTACTGTGCTGTACTTTCTTATAACAAGCTGAAGCTCATGATTTTCTTAGATTTTCGTTCCATACTTTTACATTTAACAAAGTTTTTGGATCCCATTTTTTCTGGAAGTATATAATAGTATATAGCTAAAATTAAAGATATATCCTATTTCATATATATATATATATATATACACACATGTGTGTGTGTGTTATTGTGCTGACATTTTCCTGGCCTTTGCATCTCTCCCTCTGGATTAATCCCTCACAGAAGAGTAATCAAAACATGCAATTGAACCAGTTGTCATTCATTGCAATGCATCACAATGAACGTAATAATTCATTGTGAACTCACGTTTCAGGTTTATCACCAGAATGTTACCAATTCATGACTTTACAAATGACCCAGAGATGAGCGAAACTTTGTCTGAGGTCATGTGTAAAATCTGAGGACTAATTGCGTATAAGCTCCAGCTATGAGACTGGAATAATACGCAAAAGCAACTGTTCCTTACCTGGTCAATTCGTGTGTGAATTCTCCACTTTCTCTTCACTCTTCCCACTTCTTCTCTCTTCTTACACTTTAAGTTCTCTCCTCCCAAAAAGCAAATCTCGTTTTCCTAAAGTGTAGTGAGGGAGGAGTGATGGTGGGAACGTTGCAGGAAGGATAATGACAATCAATGTCCAGTCACTTTCTAAAAGGGAGGAGATGAGGAGATGAGATTAAGAATAAATCACCGGAAGGAAGACTATGACCGTGTGGAAAGGTGACTCATATTCAGAGACTCGAACTGGCGTCTGTGAAAGTGTCCTGCGTCCTAAGGAGCGTCTATTATCTTTTCCAAAGGTTACTTACACTTGAAAAATTTCACTTTCTCCAAAAATTTCCACCTGCACTCTATATGATAAATTTTCTAGCCAGTTGTTCACCATTTTCTTTTCCCTTCTCACACGTGTTCATGTGTTCATGTTATTCTTTTTCCTTTGTTCACGCGGTTTTTTTTCTCCAGGTAATGAGTACACACTTATTCGTTTTTTCCCTTGTTTCTTCACTCGCGTTCACTTTTTGCTTGCGTGTGATTTCGGTGTTTGGTAAGACCGTTCTCAGTGCCAGATAAAGATTTTCTTCTAACGAGGGACATCAGAAATTTACAAAAAAAAAAAAAAAAAGATAACAAGAGAACAGAGATGACAACAGAGGTTATCACTGACGCAATCAAAACGTCACCTCACTGACGCAAACAAAACAACTCCCTGACTCCAACAAAACGACTCGTCACTGACGCCAATAAGTCCTCGCTGAGGCAGACACAGAACGAGTCCTCGCTGAGACAAAGACTACACTGACTGAGGACTCGGTGTGTGTGTCATTACTGAGGGAGAGATATATCGCACACTAAAAAAGGTAATCAAACAATATATCCCCTGAATGCTGTCATAAGAGACGATTTAGTGAGCGGCGTGTCGTCAGGAACGATATACTGGCCAGTGCGATATTAGGACGATTTAGTGACCAACGAATCATCAAGGACAATATATTTGCCAACGAATCATCAAGGACGATATATTGGCCAACGAATCATCAAGGATGATATAGTAGCTAACGTGTTATCAAAGCGATTTAGTGGACAACGTGTATTGGGAAGATTTAGTGGACAACGTGTTATTATGGCGATTTAATGGCCAATGTTTAGTAGAACGATTTACTGGACAACGTATAATCAATATGATTTATTGGATAACTTATTAACACAACGATATTGTGGCCAGTGTATAGCAGAACGATTTAGTGGCCAATTTATTACTAAGACGATTTAGTGGACAACGTTTCATCAAGATGATTTATTGGACAACGTATTAACAAGAAGATATTGTGGCCAATGTGGTGTTAGAGGCGATTTATTGGCCAGTTAAAAACAGTACAGTGACCAGAGTTTTGGTGTGGCAAGAAAATCTTCCTCAAAAAAAAAAAAAAACAGTTTAGTGACAACAAATTCCTTATGAAATAAGATTTCATTCGACCTTTAAAAGCTGATATCAATAGTTATTTATGGGTAATTATGGATGGGTAGTTAGTGATAATTGCCAATAATTACTTACTGCCAATTATCAGTGATTGCTTAGGGGTATTTGCTCTCTAAGTTATTCTTATTTTTAGTTTTAGATTTCGTACGTGTGCAAATATTTATGAAAAAATTTCGAATCATATTTTATTCAAGCGCACGAAATATATACACGAATTAGGTACGCATACGCCTTTGGTTTTTTTTCGTAAGGTAATTGAAACACGGTAACAACTGTAATAACTTTTGCAAGTGAGAAAATTGCGTAATACCACGCTGGCTTGTTAAGTCTTGAATTATAACTCATACTGAAACAATTTGACAATTACCAATGGCTTCACAGGTCGAATGCTGGTAGACAGTATACCACCAGGGAGGTGATATTACCCTCCTATTGTGTGAACATTAAACAGAAGGTTGTTAAACGTTCTGCACTCTGGCACGAGTGCAAAGAAAAAGGTATTATATATATATATATATATCATTGTGACCACGAACGAGTGGTATTGAATCAATAACAACACTGCGACTAGCCGACGATTCAAACCCATGTCGTTTTGGCCCGCCTCGTGGTGAACGAAAATCACATGACGCTCTAACCCACTGGACCACACAATCCTATAAGAATCAAGCACCCAGCAGAGATAGGTGTTGATCTGAGGACATGCGGTAGTGTGGGTGCCTCTGATCCCCGCTAGTACACCAAACGGGGATTAGAATGAAATTAGTTCAGAGGCACCCACACCATCGTATGTCCTCGGATCAAGGTAAAACACCTAGCCCTGCTGGGTGCTTGATTCTTGTAGGATTGTGTGGCCAGTGGGTTAGAGCGTCATGTGATTTTCACTCACCACGAAGTGGGCCAAAACGACATGGGTCGAATCTCTCGGCTAGTCTCAGTGTTGTTTTATAAATACATACATCATATATATATATATATATATATATATATATATATATATATATATATATATATATATATATATATATATATATATATATATATATGTATATATATTTCTTTCTTTCAACACATCGGCCGTTTCCCACCGAGGCAGGGTGGCCCAAAAGGAAAAACGAAAGTTTATCCTATTACATTTAGTAATATATACAGGAGAAGGGTTACTAGCCCCTTGCTCCTGGCATTTTAGTCGCCTCTTACGTCACGCATGGCTTACGGAGGAAGAATTCTGTTCCATTTCCCACACAACACACACACACACACACACACACACACACACACACACACAACACACACACACACACATATATATATATATATATATATATATATATATATATATATATATATATATATATATATATATATATATATATATATATTAACAACCATTACCCAAACGTAATTATAAAACAATTACAATTTATTATTAGCTGAATCATTATTATTCTTTAGTAAAAACAATAGCTGCAATTCCCGAGGCTGATAGTTTCGACTACCATAACATTTATTGCAATAAAATTTTCTACATAGGACGCTCAGTTTTATTCAGTGTCACGAAATTTTTACTCCGCCCTTAATTGCGGGTCAGACTTATCCAATCTCATTCGTTGGTGACAGGGAACAGCCTGATCTCTCTGGACAATAGAGATTTCTATTACAGTGGAAGCTTTGAGTAGACGAGGTTTATGTAGATCGAGGTTTATGTAGACCGAGGTTTATGTAGACCGAGGGAGCGAAACGTTGCCTAGATAAAGACTTGCTTCTCTGACTGGCAGTTAGAGACTCACGTCTCTAACTGTCAGTCATGGTGATAACAATGCACCATCATGATCATGGTACTAACAATGCACCATCATGGTACTAACAATGCACCATCATGGTACTAACAATGTATCATATAGTAATAACAACGCACCATTAAGGTACAAACAATGTACCATTATGACGCTAGCAATGTACCATCATGGTACTAACAATGCACATCATGGTAATAACAATGCTCCATCATGGTAATAATACACCATCATGGTACTAACAATGCACATCATGGTACTAACAATAAACCATTATGGTACTAACAGTTCACCTTCATGGTAATAATGCATCATCATGGTACTAACAATGCACCATCATGGTAATAAAAATGTGCCATCATGATACAAACAATGCACCGCCATGGTAATAACAATGTACCATCATTGTACTAACAATTCACCATCATGATAATAACAATGTACCATCATAGAACTAACAATGCACCATCATGGTAATAACAATGCACTATCATGGTACTAACAATGCACCATCATGGTATTAACAATGCACCATCATGGTAATAATGCACCATCATGGTAACAATGCACCATCATGGTTCTAACAATGCACCATCATGGTAATAATGCACCATTATGGTAGTAACAATGTCCCATCATGGTACTAACAATGCATCATCATGGTATTAACAATGCACCATCATGGTAATAATGCACCATCATGGTACTAACAATGCACCATCATGGTACTAAAAATACACCATCATGGTAATAATGCACCATCATGGTACAAACAATGCACCATCATGGTACTAAAAATACACCATCATGGTAATAATGCACAGTCATGGTACTAACAATGCACCATCATGGTACTAAAAATACACCATCATGGTAATAATGCACCATCATGGTACTAACAATGCATCATCATGGAATTAACAATGCATCATCATGGTAATAATGCATCATCATGGTACTAACAATGCATCATCATGGTATTAACAATGCACCATCATGGTAATAATGCACCATTATGGTAGTAACAATGTCCCATCATGGTACTAACAATGCATCATCATGGTACTAATAGCGCACCATTATGGTTCTAGCAATGCACCTACACCCGGATGGACCAGGTTTTCCTCAAAACAGTCAACCATCATCACAATCTGAGACAATGAACTCTCTAACTCTAACTGAGGTAACCACGCCAGAACACGTCTGAAATTTTCTTAATATTTTGGGGCGACTGTAATTATTTCGTATTTCCATAAAGGAAAAATAAGACATCCTTCGAAAGGAATAAGTTTGGGCACCTTATTTTTTGTTACGGTAATTAATTTTAAAGGAAAATGCTGAAGAAGAAATCCTGTGTTGGTTTTTAAAGCGTCAAAAATCAGCTGGGCAGACAGACGAATGAAGGAGTAACTGCGGCAATTGAAAAATTGCCGTGTCAACAAGCGCGCAGGAACATAACACTAAACAATGAGTCGATGCATTTTTAACACATTGTCACGAACATCTGCAATGCACGAGGGTTTGCGATCACCGAGTGGCTGTCTGGCAGGTGTATCTGACTGGCGAGTGATTGCTACCCCCGACGAACGGGCCAGTCAGAGCGGCTGACCAGTCGGTTGAAGGGGGTGAGAGAAGAGGGTCGCTTAAGGAACGGAGCGAGCGAGAAGCGATACGCACTACCTTACTGCTAGCCGCAGACTGGTGCTTCCACACACACACCCACACTTCTCTCTCTCTCTCTCTCTCTCTCTCTCTCTCTCTCTCTCTCTCTCTCTCTCTCTCTCTCTCTCTCTCTCTCTCTCTCTCTCTCTCTCTCTCTCTCTCTCTCTCTCTCTCTCTCTCTCTCTCTCTCTCATAGGCCATAACTATTTCCCCTTCTCCCTCTATCCTTCTACTTCTGTCTACTCATTCCATCCACTGCTTAATCTTGCACTGGTACATTAACACGCCTCCCCTAGAATTATCCACTGAAAAGATTCCCTAATCGCTGATAACTCATTCTAGCTACAGGTAATTACACGAGGGATTTTTCTGTCAGTTCCTTAATTGCTTGGACGTGGAAGCCAAAAGCGCCCCTAAACGCAATTAAGAGTTATTAAATGATGTTTCAAGAGTCACGGGAATTCGCCGCTGCTTACGAGAGACAGCTCTTTAATTACTAATCTGTTTCTGAAACCTGACGGATGTAATCACTGATCTACTTCTGGCATCTGATTGTACTAAAGTATACCAGAGGATTCTGTACTCAGGAATTCTTCTCCTCCTCACTCTTTGTACACTTCCAGGTGGCTATGTATCAAGCGGAATGAGTGAATGAGTACATGAGTAGTCGTTCACTTGCCCATTCACTCAGGGGCTTACTCATAGATTTCTGCACTCGTTTAAGCACCAAAACGTTCTTTTGAGCGTAAATAAATCCTGCTTCCAGTAACTCATTCCTCTACGATGTAACTCATTATTCTACGCAGTAACTCATTCCTTTAATGAGTGGGTCTTATACTCATTGACTCATTCTCCTGCTGTGTAACTAATTTTCTTACTCATTAACTCATTCCTCTGCTGAGTAAGTCATTGGTCTTCTCGGTAAGTCACTCAGCACTAGTACTGACTGAAGCTCGGTCCTCCGTCCGCAAACTGCGACCTCGATCCCCCCCTCCCCCCCTTCAATAACCAGATAAAAAAAATAGGAAAAAACTATACTTAGTTTTTTCTCTATACTTAGTTTTTTCCTCGTCTAGAAAAATTTATCTTCTTTATTCAGGTATTGAAAAAAATTCCGAGTGGGGGCCGGAGGGGGAAGGGGGGAAATTAATGATTCATGCAATTTACGACGATTCGAAATTCAAAATAAATTTATATTGTTTTGGGGAAAAAAATCCTCACTCTAATGCTTAAGCCAGAAATAAATACCAAAATTGTATTGAAAAATTAGCTGTTTCTCTAAAAAAACTTTGTATATGCAAAAAAAAATACAAATTTAAATCGTCTTTGTATATAAACACTGGACATATATACGACTTATCTGTAGCATAGTTATAGATAAGGTGTATATATGTCGAGAGGTGTGTATGACTTAGTGTATCTAAACCGGGAGGTTTATATCTCTCTGTGTATATACAACAAGAGGTGTGTATATCTGTATATTCACTGAGAATTCACTTTAATCCCTATTTAAGATCAAATATTCTTGACTGGTGGTGAAGATGTGACATGCAGCCTAAGTGACTCTCGTGCAGTCGATAAGCTTCAAACCCAATAAACCAGCCAAGTAAGCAACAATGTTGCGAGGTGTGTACATCTCATTGCTTATAAACAGACATGTGTGCGTATCTCAGCATGCACACAAATGGGTGTGTATCTCTCAGTGTATACACCCAGAGAAGAGTTGTGTATCTCTGGTTACTATCCACTGCAAAAGAAGGACAGTAGTACAACACACAGGAGACTATCACTTATGGATAGGCAAAACGGGGAACTAGCAATTAGGGATAGGCGAAAACTTGGAATAGAGGAAACAGGCAGGGATGAAGAGAGGGAACTACTCACTGAATACTGAAGGATAATAAGGAACTCATCCACTGAGGACGGGAGAAGTATAGAAAGGAATTAGTCACCGGGGGGCAGAAGGAGGATAAAGGAGGTGAAAGCTGGTGAAGAGAGGACGAACAATTATGAATATGTTATGTTCACATTGTCAGTGCGGCGTTGCCAGCTCTCATAAATTAGGCTTTATGGCCAGTGTTTCTTGGTAGGACAGCCTCTGCTAAGACTCTCACCAGGGCTTTTGACAGTTTTCCCAATTGTATTTCGTTTATTTTACTGTTTGTGGGATTACTTTTTGCCATGTTGCGTTGATCTATTGGAGTTGTTGTTGCTGTTGGTGGTGTGTGTGTGTGTGTGTGTGTGTGTGTGTGTGTGTGTGTGTGTGTGTGTGTGTATAACACACATGACGGTATTACCATTACGGTAATATCAGTTCGAACTTTAAAAATGCCAATAGACAAATATTAGCAAAAAAAAAAAAAAAATTATTTTTACCGAAAGTGGAGTCATAAAAGCTGCTTGACAATATGCGGTAGTGAGAACAGCATCCTGAAGATCGTAAAAAAATATGTACACAGTCACACACACACACACACACACACACACACACACACACACACAGGAATCATTACAGCTAGTCGATAAGAGTTAGATAAATTGAGCGACTGGCCTGATAAATGGATGACGGATAATAAATTCCCTTTAATGGTAATGGGAGAAAATGAAATGAGGCCACATGAAGAATATAGACAGTGTGAGAAAACACTTAAAATATCAGGGAAGGGAGACAGAGACAGACAGACAGATAGACAGACAGGTTTAAGTGTAAAAAAAACAGAAATATAATCACCGGAAGATAATGCTAATGAAATAGCGATCAACACCCGCGCTGCCGTACACAGACGGGAAATAAAAACAACTTTCTAATATTTGTATGCGGAAATGTTAAATAAATTATTTATAACATATGTTGGGCCAAAACTGGAATATGCCGCCGCTGTGTGGTGGTGCCCACACCCAGGCAAATATGCCTATGTTGGAAAAAGCTCAATACATGATAACCACATGGAAAGCAATAAGGGATGTTAAAGATACAGCGAGAGGCCACATAGACACAAATGCAGTTTAATGTCATCCATTGTTGACAACGTTTCGCCCACACAGTGGGCTTTATCAAGTCACCAACAGATGCGTTTGCGACTTGATAAGACCCACTGTGTGGGCGAAACATTGCCAATAAATGATCGCCCTATACTGCATTTGTGTCTATTTTTCTCTCTTGTCAGTATTTTATACCATTAATCTCCGAGAGACGACAGTTGAAAGCTGAGAAACAGATTGAAAACGAGGGAATAGAAGAGTTTTCGCCACTCACAGTGTGGTTGACTAATGGTATAAATTGAAAGTAGTAATTGCTATAACCAGTGGAACTTAGAGAACAATAAATACACGAGGAAAAAAACAGATATGCACCAGGAGTGCATTTCTGTTCCTGCAACTGCAAATACAGTAAGAACTTAACACACAAGCTTCACCCAGAACCTTAAGAATCATTAGAACACAGCTCACGAAGCAATGAGTTAGTGAACCCTTGAGAGTAGGGGTTCTTAACTGGGAGGGTATCCATACCCCTGGGTGGTATGTTAACCAGATAATGGGGGTTTGGGAATCACTTGTTGTGTTGCTAGCTATCCATATGTAAACTAAAACCAAGCTATTGATGTCTTTTGAAATCATAATAGTACCTAATAGGACTTGTTATAACGATGATTTCGACAGTCTACGGACATCTTTTGAAGTCATACTTATACCTAATAGACCTGGTGGTGATGATAATGGTTTCCAGCGTATGGTGAAGGGGTTTGTACACACAATAGGCAAGCCATTAGCAGTCTATAACCGTGAAAAGGTTAGGTACCCCTTATGTAGAGGATAGTTAGGAGGCAAGGCAGGGAGCTGAGATTCGTCCCTTGCAGCGATGAATAAGTGAGTACAAATGTGAGTACACATGTGTACACAGATGAACCACATAAGCATACAAAATGAACACTCTGAAGCTAGTTAAGCCTGACTCCGTACATGCTCTCCAAGTTAGGTAATTAGAAGCAGTAAGCTTTCTCAGTAAGTTCCTAAATATAGTGTTTGTTTTTTGTAAATGCGGCTGATAGAGCGCATCCATTGGCTTTTCAATTTTAAATGAACCTGTTCAGTCACATATACAAAAAAAAATGAAAGCTGGCTTTGAAAGAGAGCTGACTGTTCAAAAAAAGAAAACATGGGGTCTGACAGCAACTACACTCTTCATACGAAGCTCAAGAGGAAGGGACCAGGAGTAGATGCTCAACCTCCTCGAACATAAACACTGTAAAGCTCTACATAGAGCAAAACGTTGTCCCAATATCAGTTTCTTCTGCAAACTGTGGCTTCAATTCACTTAGGTTGGCAGAACGACATTTGCATCCATTATCCCCGACATTCAGGCGAAGTTTAAGAGGCAGGGGTCCAGGAGCTATAACTCCACCCAAGGAAAACACAGAAAGGTGAGCGCAGAGCGCAGTCAGTACACACAATTATCACAATTGTTTGAAAGTTGCAGTGTGGCAAGCTTTACCGATAGGCTCTGGAAAAATCTCCATGCAGAGCTTCACGAGGCTCCATGCAGAGCTTCACGAGGCTCCATCCAAAGCTTCACGAGGCTTTACTCAAAGCTTCATAAGCCTCTAACCAGAGCAAAGCCTCCTCCACACCAAACCCTTTCTTAATACAGAGTGTTATTCGTTCGATATTAGAAAGCTCTTGTCGATACAAACATTAAATTACTCTTTCTCATGCAGCCTCCGAGTGCATCTGAGTGAAGAATCTGCAGAGATGGGGAGACTAAGATGATCGATGCATCCCGCTTCTTGCCAGACATTCCCACTCAGAAAATATGTCTGCATATTTTTGGTGTAAGCAAAAAAATTCTCATCGTATAATTTTCGAAATGACTGGTTGGCCGTAGACAGAAAATTCTTGAACGCTGCCTTTATAAGATTTATAAAACAAATATATATATATATATATATATATATATATATATATATATATATATATATATATATATATACATATAAGGACAAATTTTTTGAATTCTCAATGTTTTTTTAATTCTATAATGAATTTCTTGGCCCAGAAAGAAGAAGAATTTATACCAATTCCTAACCCAGGTGTGGGTTCTTAACCCAGGCGTGGGTTCCTAACCCAGGCGTGGGTTCCTAACGCAGGTGTGGGTTCCTAACCCAGGTGTGGGTTCCTAACCCAGGTGTGGGTTCCTAACCCAGGTGTTGGTTAATAACCAGGAAAACCCCAGGTAACCAGTGTGGCTTCTTATCCTCCTTGGCTTCCTTTGTTCCTTTTCTAGGAACTAACCCACAA
Source organism: Cherax destructor (assembly GCA_009830355.1). Classification (NCBI taxonomy): domain Eukaryota; kingdom Metazoa; phylum Arthropoda; class Malacostraca; order Decapoda; family Parastacidae; genus Cherax; species Cherax destructor. The sequence continues at coordinate 44,979 of WNWK01000444.1, forward strand.
CTGTCAGGTAGGTGTCTCGTTGCTGTCTTCTGCTAGATGGACAGTGGCAGCTGGAGGTATTAAGAGACTTGCCCATTCGTCTCGCCCAGACCGGGAGTCAAACTTGATTCCTTTCGGTTTTGAACCGAGTGCTCTTAACTCCTTTGCAAAATAATCTCTTTCTTATGGTGCTAATATATTTTTAATCTGAATGCGGTACAGCCGATTACAGAGAAGAAAAATACAGAGTGCAGAGAAAGCTTTCAGAGCTTCATCAACTTATAACAGTGAATATAACAGTGAATATAACAGTGAATATAACAGTGAATATAACAGTGAATATAACAGTGAATATAACAGTGAATATAAGCAGTGTCGGTAGTGAATCATAGTTTTTCTTGGGTGTGATTTATTGTTTTGTGCAGTGGAGCCGCAATTCTTAGGTAAATAAAAAAAAAACTCGACCAGATGACTCAAAATTCCACTGCGCAAAAAAATATATATAGAATGTTCACAAAATACTCCTTGTGCACAGTTCACAAAACACCCACCGTTGTGCACAGTGGACATAATTATAACGAAGAAACTAGTTGACAGTGAGACTTGGATCTTAATTAACGAGGAGATTAACGAGGCTCCATGCTTAAAAGTTCTATAATTCTCTGAGATGGAAACCAGGATGTACCTTCAGGCCGGAGAAGAGCCGGAAGGTCCATGCAGCCAGAAGAGAGGGAAGCCGGCAGCAGCCAGCAGCAGCCAGCAGCAGCCAGCAGCAGCCAGCAGCAGAGAGGCCGAGCGCCAGATGCTGAAACTCGACCCCCTGCAACCACAATTAAGTGAGTGCAATTAGGAGAGCGCCCATACACGTACACAAACAAATGATTAACTACGTGAGTATATACTTACAAAGAAGTAATAAACATACAAAAAAACACGAAAACAAACACACATACACTAAAACACAAGAATAAACACACATTAAAACACGAGAACAAACACACATACACTAAAACACAAGAATAAACACACATTAAAACACGAAAACAAACACACATACACTAAAACACAAGAATAAACACACATTAAAACACGAGAACAAACACACATACACTAAAACACAAGAATAAACACACATTAAAACACGAGAACAAACACACATACACTAAAACACAAGAATAAACACACATTAAAACACGAAAACAAACACACATACACTAAAACACAAGAATAAACACACATTAAAACACGAGAACAAACACACATACACTAAAACACAAGAATAAACACACATTCACTAAAACATTCGAAAATTGACACATTCACACATTAATAAAAACAACAAAGATGCATAGTTTCAAGATAAGGTAAGACAGTGCTCAAGAGGCCAGAAAGCAGAAAAGCTTATGGATGAAGTTTAAAAGGTGGGTCCAGGAACAAGGTCTCGACCCCCGTAAAAACAAACCGCCGGGCACAACTATCAGCGTTATCATGGAATTTGCATAGCCTCTGTAAGTTATTTCTCGCTTTACAACACAGCTTCAGGATAGATCCGAGAACTATGTCTTAAGAGAACAAGAAAACACTTTCTTCAGATTTATATAAGTAAAGATAAGCAGTATGTTATAACTCTTATATACTGAGATGGATCTTGCAGCTTAATGTATATATATATATTCGTGTGTGTGTGTGTGTGTGTGTGTGTGTGTGTGAACGTGTGTGTGTACGTGTGTGTGTGTACGTGTGTGTGTGTGTGTGTGTGTACGTGTGTGTGTGTGTACGTGTGTGTGTGTGTGTGTACGTGTGTGTGTACGTGTGTGTGTGTGTACGTGTGTGTGTGTGTGTACGTGTGTGTGTGTGTGTGTATACGTGTGTGTGTGTGTGTGTGTGTGTGTGTACGTGTGTGTGTATGTGTGTGTGTGTGTGTGTGTGTGTGTACGTGTGTGTGTACGTGTGTGTATGTGTGTGTGTGTGTGTACGTGTGTGTATACGTGTGTGTGTGTGTGTGTGTGTACGTGTGTATGTACGTGTGTGTGTGTACGTGTGTGTGTGTGTACGTGTGTGTGTGTGTGTGTGTGTGTGTGTGTACGTGTGTATGTACGTGTGTGTGTGTACGTGTGTGTGTGTGTGTGTACGTGTGTGTGTGTGTGTACGTGTGTGTGTGTGTGTGTGTACGTGTGTGTGTGTGTGTGTGTGTACGTGTGTGTGTGTGTGTGTGTACGTGTGTGTGTGTGTGTATGTGTATGTGTGTGTGTGTGTGTGTGTGTGTGTGTGTGTACGTGTGTGTGTGTATGTTTGTGTGTGTGTACGTGTGTGTGTGTGTGTGTGTGTGTGTGTGTGTGTGTGTGTGTGTGTGGATTCCATTTACAATGGGACCTTCGTTAGTCACTTCCTTGAAGCGTGTAAAAGATGACGTTAATGAGATGCAATTCAAAGCTGGATACAAAAGTACTGATATAAGCTCAAGTGGATTAATATTAATCTTTTAGAGAGAGAGAGAGAGAGAGAGAGAGAGAGAGAGAGAGAGACTGCAAAATTAACTTCACAACATTTCATACCAACACGTGTAGTGAGAATAGCAAAGGCAACGTATTTCGTAATAAATTTAATTGCAAAATAGAAAAGAGTGCATTTCATCTACAAGTTGCTTTGTATCATATTAATTGGTTAAATTAATTGTGTAACTAAAATGTGGAGGAAATACATGTAACACATGTTTACTGTGACCTTATTGCACACACACACACACATATGTATATATATATATATATATATATATATATATATATTTTTTTTTATTAACACATCAGCCGATTCCCACCAAGGCAGGGTGGCCCGAAAAAGAAAAACTTTCATCATCATTCACTCCATCACTGTCTTGCCAGAAGGGTGCTTTACACTACAGTTATAAAACTGCAACATTAACACCCCTCCTTCAGAGTGCCGGCACTGTACTTCCCATCTCCAGAACTCAAGTCCGGCCTGCCGGTTTCCCTGAATCCCTTCATAAATGTTACTTTGCTCACACTCCAACAGCACGTCAAGTATTAAAAACCATATGCCTCCATTCACTCCTATCAAATACGCTCACACATGCTTGCTGGAAGTCCAAGCCCTCGCACACAAAACTTCCTTTACCCCTCCCTCCAACCTTTCCTAGGCCGACCCCTACCCCGCCTTCCCTCCACTACAGATTTATACACTCTCGAAGTCACTCTGTCTCGTTCCATTCTCTCTACATGTCCAAACCACCTCAACAACCCCTCCTCAGCTCTCTGAACAATCGTTTTGGTAATCCGCACCTCGTCCTAATTTCCAAACTCCGAATTCTCTGCATTATATTCACACCACACATTGACCTCAGACATGACATCTCCACTGCCTCCAGCCTTCTCCTCGTTGCAACATTCATCACCCATGCTTCACACCCATATAAGAGCGTTGGTATAACTATACTCTCATACATTCCCTCTTTACTTCCATGGACAAGGTTCTTTGTCTCCACAGACTCCGAAGTGCTCCACTCACCCTTTTCCCTCATCAATTCTATGATTCACCTCATCCTTCATAGACCCATCCGCCGACATGTCCACTCCCAAATATCTGAATACATTCACCTCCTCCATACTCTCTCCCTCCAATCTGATATCCAATCTTTCGTCACCTATTCTTTTGTTATCCTCATCACCTTACTCTTTCCTATATTCACTTTCAATTTTTTTCTTTTACACACCCTACCAAATTCATCCACCAACCTCTGCAGCTTCTCTTCAGAATCTCCCAAAAGCACAGTGTCATCAGCAAAAAGCAACTGTGACAACTCCCACTTTGTATTTGCTTCTTTATCTTTTAGCCCAACACCTCTTGCCAAGACCCTCGCATTCACTTCTCTTACAACCCCATCTATAAATATATTGAACAACCACGGTGACATCACACATCCTTGTCTAAGGCCCACTTTTACTGGGAAATAGTCCCTTCCCTCCTACACACTCTAACCTGAGCCTCACTATCCTCATAAAAACTCTTCACTGCTTTCAGTAACCTTCCTCCTATTCCATACACCTGCAACATCTGCCACATTGCCCCCTATCTACCCTATCATACGCCTTTTCCAAATCCATAAATGCCACAAAAACATCTTTACCCTTATCCAAATACTGTTCACCTATATGTTTCACTGTAAACACTTGGTCTACACACCCCTACCTTTCCTAAAGCCCCTTGTTCATCTGCTATCCTGCTTTCTGTTTTACTCTTAATTCTTTCAATAATAACTCTACCATACACTTTACCAGGTACACTCAACAGACTTATTCCCTATAATTTTTGCACTCTCTTTTGTCCCCTTTGCCTTTATACAAAGGAACAATACACGCTCTCTGCCAATCCCTAGGTACCTTACCCTCTTCCATACATTTATTAAATAATAGCACCAACCACTCCAAAATTATATCCCCACCTGCTTTCAACATTTCTATCTTTATCCCATCAATCCCAGCTGCCTTACCCCCTTTCATTCTACCCACTGCCTCACGAACTTCCCCTACACCCACAACTGGCTCTTCCACACTCCTACAAGATGTTATTCCTCCTTGCCCTACACACGAAATCACAGCTTCCCTGTCTTCATCAACATTTAACAAATCCTCAAAATATTCTCTCCATCTTCCCGATACCTCTAACTCTCCATTTAATAACTCTCCTCTCCTATTTTTAACTGTCAAATCCATTTGTTCTCTAGGCTTCCTCAACTTATTAATCTCATTCCAAAACTTTCTTATTTTCAACAAAATTTGCTGATAACATCTCACCCACTCTCTCATCTGCTCTCTTTTTACATTGCTTCACCACTCTTTTAACCTCTCTTTTCTCTCCATATACTCTTTCCTCCTTGCATCACTTCTACTTTGTAAAAAACCCCTCATATGCTAACTTTTCTCCTTACTACTCTCTTTACATCATCATTCCACCAATCGCTCCTCTTCCCTCCTGCACCCACTCGCCTGTAACCACAAACTTCTGCTGAACACTCTAACACTACATTTTTAAATCTACCCCATACATTTTCGACCCCATTGCCTACACTCTCACTAGCCCATCTATCCTCCAATAGTTGTTTATATCTTACCCTAACTGCCTCCTCTTTTAGTTTATAAACCTTCACCTCTCTTTTACTTACTGATTCTATTTTCCTTGTATCCCATCTACCTTTTACTCCCACTGTAGCTATAACTAAAAAGTGATCTGATATATCTGTAGCCCCTCTATAAACATGTACATCCTGAAGTCTACTCAACAGTCTTTTATCTACCAATACATAGTCCAACAAACTACTGTCATTTCGCCCTACATCTATATATATATATATATATATATATATATATATATATATATCAACAATTTTAAAATAAAAGAACGCTACACAGTTGTGTTCAAATTCACTTGTGAGGAGAAACTTACATCTGTTTTTGAGTAATAGAAGTGTCGACACTTGGGGTTGAAAGCGCAACAGATGTTTAACTATGTAAGTTCTTGCAGTGAGAGAAAGATACTAATTCAGGTCCATAAAAGAAGAGTTAAGCAACAGTCTGGCACGGTGATTTTATGTCAAGAATAGACGGAGAGGGAGCGAAGCATAGTGAAACATGGAGGGCGATGTCCGTAGAGTTTACCATTATTTGTTGACATTCAGACCTCACTGAAGGCTGGATGGGTAAATATGAGACCGTACACACAGGAGTTACACATGAACACATCACAAATGCTAAGATCCTCTGTATCTTTTCAATATTTTTTATTTTATTTTTTTAATTTTAACAGTGGTATATATGAAAGAGAAGGACGGCTCTATATATACTGAAGAACACTCAATTCAAATACTTCTGGTACTCTCTTTACTAACATAAACATATTCTACGTTCTCAGGACTAACACAAACACACTACCAACTCTCCCAACTAGCATAGCCAGAGCCTGATTTTCAAAGGTATCGAAATAGATGTCCAGATCAGACTCGCAAAACTTGGGCACCAAACATGCTGCTTTATGGATGTGGTCAGGATTTTCAGACGCCTCACAACGCACACACTCCAAACTCTCACACTCCAAACTCTCCAAAGTAACAGACACACTGCACACACTCTCTTCAGACCTATATGAACACACTTTACACTCATCACACTATGGTAACATATTACACACACTCTCCAGACTAACACAAACTCTTCATTCTGCAAACTAACATAAACACACCCCACACAATGAATATGAACACTAACATACTCTTTCCACGCTCCAAACTAACACAAACACACTTCAAACTATCTCCACAGTAACTCAAAGACACTTTACACTCTCCAGACTAACACAATTTTCCCAAGAGGAAGAGGTACTACTTCAGCTCTGTTTCCATTACCTTGATTTTCCCGAGAATAGAGAGTGAGACGTTCTCATCCAGTCAGAATGCCTACTTCATTGTTTTATTACAGTGAATATAAATATTCTTTCATTTTAAGACTTCGCAAAAAGCTATCTTGCTACAAGTGACGTGCAGCTCCGGCACTTTAATGCGTGTGGAACACTTAAGTTGTCTCTAATGGCGAAATGTTTAGCGTGCGTAGCAACCTTGGTTGGTCTAGCCATGACGAACTGATGATAATTTGCAGCTGTGGTTCACTGACCTGTCAGGCGTTGAGGGGGAGACGCGATAGATTCCGAACTTTGCAAGGTTGACGAAAGAAAAGATGCTAATTTATGCCCATAAAGGCAGAGTTATGAAACATTCTGACAAGTTTCGTTTGTCAAGAGGAGAGAGGGGAAGAAAAAGAGGGAAACATAGAGGGAAGACTCTTGCCTCTCGTCCGTAGATTTACGCAAGCACTACTGCACTCTGAACAAAAATACTCAACTACGCTTACACATACGCAAATACACACGTCATGCGAGTACATGCACAATGAATGCTAAGTATTATGAATATATTTTTACAAGCATAGTTTCTGGTCACACTAGTATGCTCATATACGAGAAACAAGTACCCAGACGTGCTTAAGTATGATCAACATACTCCAGACACTCCAAACAAACTCCAGACACTACAAACACACTCCACCCACTCCAGATGGACACACACACACACACACATACACACACTCTCTCTCTCTCTCTCTCTCTCTCTCTCTCTCTCTCTCTCTCTCTCTCTCTCTCTCTCTCTCTCTCTCCAGACGAACATACACTCCACAATATAGACATATATTTATTTATATATTAACACATCGGCCGTTTCCCACCAAGGCGGGGTGGCCCGACAAAGAAAAACTTTCATCATCATTCACTCCATCACTGTCTTGCCAGAGGCATGCTTACACTACAGCAACAAACCTGCAACATTAACACCCCTCCAGAGTGCCGGCACTGTACTTCCCTTCTCCAGGACTCAAGTCCGGCCTGCCGGTTTCCCTGAAACCCTTCATAAATGTTACCTTGCTTACACTCCAACAGCACGTCAAGTCCTAAAAACCATTTGTATCCATTCGCTCCTATCTAACACGCTCACGCAAGTTTGCTGGAAGTCCAAGCCCCTCGCACACAAAACCACCTTTACCCTCTCCCTCCAACCTTTTCTAGGCCGACCCCAACCCCGCCTTCCCTCCACTACAGATTTATACACTCTCGAAGTCATTCTATATTGTTCCATCCTCTCTACATGTCCGAACCACCTCAACAATCCCTCCTCAGCTCTCTGGATAATAGTTTTGGTAATCCCGCACCTCCTCCTAATCTCCAAACTACGGATTCTCTGCATTATATTCACACCACACATTGCCCTCAGACATGACATCTCCACTGCCTCCAGCCTTCTCCTTGTTGCAACATTCACAACTTATGTCTCACGCCCATACAAAAGTGTTGGTATAACTATACTCTCATACATTCCCCTCTTTGCCTTCATGGATAAAGTTATCTGTCTCCACACGCTCCTCAGTGCACCACTCACCTTTTTCCCCTCGTTAATTCTATGATTCACTTCATCCTTCAAATACCCATCTGCTGACACACTCACTCCCAAATATCTGAACACATTCACCTCCTCCATACTCTCTCCCTCCAATCTGATATCCAATCTTCCGTTATCTAATTTTTTGTTATCCTCATCACCTTACTCTTTCCTATATTCACTTTTAATTTCCTTCTTTTACATACCCTAACAAACTCGTCCACCAACCTCTGCAGAATCCCACAAAAGCACTGTGTCATCAGCAAAGAGCAACTGTGGCAACTCCCACTTTGTGTTAGATTCTATATCTTTTAACCCCACACCTCTTGCCAACACCTGAGCATTCACTTCTCTTACAACCCCATCACACATCCCTGTCTAAGGCCTACTTTACCTGAGCCTCACTATCATCGTAAAAACTTTTCACCGCTTTCAATAACCTACCTCTTATTCCATACATTTGCAATATCTGCCACATTGCTTCCTATCCACCCTATCATATGCCTTTTCCAAATCCATAAAAGCCACAAACACCTCTTTACCCTTATCTAAATATTGTTCACCTATATGTTTCACTTCAAACACTTGGTCTACACACCCCCTACCCTTCCTAAAGCCTCCTTGTTCATCTGCTATATATATATATATATATATATATATATATATATATATATATATATATAGGCAGATCCTTAAACGATGATTGTTGTCAACAATAATAATATAAAGAAATGGTTATAAATATATCATTAATCTTTAAAGGGGTGGACTGGTAAGCCAGTGGAAGGTCTCGGTCAGATGACCAAAAGCGTCAGGAAACACTTGTCCTGTTTCCTGACAAATCTAACAAATAATAATATAATATAATAATGTAAAATAATAATATAATATAATAATGTAAAATAATAATAAAATAGTAAAATTAAAAATAATGATAGTAATAATAATAATAATAATAATAATAATAATAATAATAATAATAATAATAATAATAATAATAATAATATAAAACATAATAGAAATAATAATAATAATATAAAAATAATAGAAATAATAATAATATAAAAATAATAATAATAATAATAATAATAATAATAATAATAATAATAATAATAATAATAATAAAATTAATAATATAAAAATAATAATAATAACACTACTATACGTAATAGTAGTGTAATAATATTATTTTATTATAGATTACTAGCACAGTCTAGATCGTGAAAATGCTGATTGCGTAAAATACTAGACAAATCTGTATTAAAAAAAATATAACGTCCTCGAGGATGCTGAGCAGAGTATGAAACAAGACTGAGTGCGAGGCATTTTTGGGTATCGTGGGCATCATGGGTATCATGGGGATATGTATGATAGACGAGGCTCTTGCATTTTACGTGGAAGTGCCTAGCTGTGTTGTGTCAGTCAGGCAATCATTGTCACTGTTGCCTCTCTCTCTCTCTTGATATGTATGTATGTATGTATGTATGTATGTATGTATGTATGTATGTATGTATGTATGTATGTATGTATGTAATGTTGTATGTATGTATGTAATGTTGTATGTATGTATGTATGTACATATGCATGTATGTATGTAAATAACAAAAAAGGCACAATACCGTGACTGGAACAATACACACACAACCCGCACATATAAAAGAGAGGAGCTTACGACGACGTTTCGGCCGACTTGGACCATTTACAAAGTCACACTAACACACAGAGACAGAGGAAGGGTATTTATAGGCAGGCAGACAGGGAGGGTACAGAGAGTGGGGAAATGTAGGAGTAGTGGTAGTAGTGGTAGTAGTAAAGGTAGTAGTAAAGGTAGTAGAGTAGACAGTCATATGGGAAGGAGCACTGCTATGAGGCTAGCGGCCCGTGACTTAACCTGATTCCTTCCCTGTCTTATCTTCCCCCTTCTCCTTTTTTCTCCTTGGGTTTTCCTTTCTTTCTGTTCTTTCTTTTGCCTTGTATGTTCCTTCATTTTTCGCTTTTCTTCCTCTCGTACTCCTTGCGGGCCGCTAGCCTCATAGCAGTGCTCCTTCCCCTATGACTGTCTACTCTACTACCTTTACTACTACCTTTACTACTACCACTACTACCACTACTCCTACATTTCCCCACTCTCTTGTACCCTCCCCTGTCTGCCTGCCTATAAATACCCTTCCTCTGTCTCTGTGTGTTAGTGTGACTTTGTAAATGGTCCAAGTCGGGCCGAAACGTCGTCGTAAGCTCCTCTCTTTTATATGTGCGGGTTGTGTGTGTATGTATGTACATATGTATGCATGTATGTACGTACGTATATACGTATGTATGTATGTATGTATGTAATGTTGTATGTATGTATGTACATATGCATGTATGTATGTACATATGTATGCATGTATGTACGTACGTATATATGTATGTATGTATGTATGTATGTAGGTATGTATGTATGTATGCATGTATGTATGCATGTTGTATGCATGGCATGTATGTATGTATCTATCCATCTATCTCTATTCCTGTCAATATCTACATTTAAATACCACCAATATTCTCTCCCCATTTCTTTGAACATTCACAAAATTAAAATGATGCTCTAACCAACTTTTTTTTACAATAAACATTTTTTTCGTATTTCCATCAAATAAAATTCACTTCCTGGAAAACAAACAGTCATCAACGAGTACATGTATATATATTTTTTTTAAACAAGAGAATTTTGTGTCGTTTCTTCAACAAGAGGAACAAAAAAAACTATTCAAATCAATCTGTCGTTCGGATGTTTTTAATTTAGGTTTAACCTAATTGATGGGTCGAAACAGTGCTCTTACTGGGACAATGTTTAGCAGTGTTTAGCTCTACATGGAGTGGAACATATAGATGGGAGAGAAAGAAAGAGAGATAAGTTATTCAGAGATAAATGGAAATATTAACAGCATGATTCTTCTGTCAAGGGTATGGAAGTACGAGTTGCTAGAACCTAGATTCCAGGGTTCTGACAAATGGAACAAGGTTTCTTTTTTTCACTCGCTAGAACCTAGCCTTGTTCCACTCACCACAATCCCCTTGTTCCTTTCTGTAGAACCTCTGTGTCAGTTCCAGAGATGCGCGCCCTTCAGGGCCTTCAGGACGTCCCAGGAGTGCAAAAGATTGTAGCAGCTTGTCCAAAACACTTGACCTTAGTGACAGAATACGCCGGTGAGACCTTGAAGGACCTTACCAGAAAACATGCAATAGGCCGTCCCGAAATAAGCAGCTGACAAGCCACGAAAAGCTTTCCGACGTCTAAGTAAGGAATCATTCAACACACTCTATACCTTGTACGTCAGGGCCATATTGGAATATGTAGCATCAGTATAGAATCCGCACCTGGTCAGAGCACGTCAAGAGATTAGAGAAAGTGCAAAGGTTTGCAATAAAACTAGACCCTCTCTTTCTTCCAGTCACAAGAACCTCTCTTTCTTAAATTCACTAGTACCTCTCTCTCTTCCACTTACTAGAATCTCTCTTACACTCACTATAACCCCCCTCTATTTTTCTATTCACTAGAACTTCACCTCTCTATTCAGACTCTCTCTAAGGGGATGAGTGAAAGTTGGGGATACAGTCAGTGAGTGAAAAGTTAGTATACAATATGATAACTAGAAGGATAATACCTAACAGTGTGAAGGTTGGAGTGATGGACTAGAGTGATGAATGCGGTGAGGGATGGTGAAGGAGTGATGGGTTGGGAGGCTGGATTGTCAAGTTGATGGATTAGGGAAGCTGAAGAAAGTTGTCTTGGTGGAAAGGATAGAATCGAGTTGACGGAAGTGTGTGTGTGTGTGTGTGTGTGTGTGTGTGTGTGTGTGTGTGTGTGTGTGTGTGTGTGATGTGTACTAGCAAACAAACCATGAAATAACAACAACCACTTGCAAACTTATAAATCGAAACAAAGAAAAAAATCGACAGGGAAAACTGGAAAAGAAACACAAAGAAAAAATAACAAGAGAGCTTAACAGGGAAAACGTATCTAGAAAGAAAAGAAGAAGGGGGGGGGGGGATGAAATTACAAAATGGTACAAAAGCGAAAACTTAAAAAAATAACTTTGGTAAATAGATCTCTTGAGTGCTAGAATGGCTGGTGAGTGGAGATATTGCTTGCCACTCAGGACGATAATTGGCACAAATTCTGACTGATGCTTTGTGAACGGTACATAAGTAGTATACAGCATACAAGACTTAGTATACTTTTAGTACCGAAGACAGGATATACTTCAAGTATTGATGCTGGATATACCTTTACTATTGAAGGAAGGATACTTAAAGTATGAAGGATGGTATACCTTTACTAAAGAAGAAATGTTTCTTAAAGTATATAAGAGGGTATACTGTTACTATACACGGGATACATCTATTATAGAAGAAGGGATACCTCGCGTATAGCTGTTCTGTTATAATGAAAAAAATAACTAATATTACTGCTAAATTCACACATACACACACACACACACACACACAACACACACAACACACACACACACACACACACACACACACACACACACACACACACAACAATTATAACAAAATTAGAAAAGGTTCAAAGACATTCATGAATATTAGGAATTAAGAAATGTAAATTAGCAACGTTGAAGAAAGGAGAATAAGAGAAAATACGATCACCACAAACGTCATCAAATAATACGAGAAAGTATAGTGGCCAGACGTGTTTGTGTCCCGTAACTGGGACAGTTGGTCGGTGAAACGGGATCCATGAAGAGATAAAACGAGTCATCGTTACGACGAAATAATTAGTGAAAACGAGAACAAACGAAATTAGCTCGTAGCTACGAATACGTGGAAATATGCAAACTGTAAATTAAACGATGAGATAATTACGGAAGGCGGAGACAAGAGGCGCATAGCTCATATCACTAATAAAAAAGTGAAAGGGGTAATTGCACACATCTGAAGTTTCGCGTGTTTAATGGGGTTTAAAATTTAGCGAACACGCGAGGGTCATTAAAACTGTATGATTCCTTTTCACCACCAGTCAATAATACTTTAGTCCTTAAAGCAGAGATTAAAGCAGCGTATGTATGTAATGTATACACACTGAGAGACATACGTGTATATATGCATATATATATATATATATATATATATATATATATATATATATATATATATATATATATATATATATATATATATATATATATATATATATATATATTGTAGGTAGTAGGTTGGTAGACAGCAACCACCCAGGAGGGTACTACTGTCCTGCCAGGTGACTGTGAAACAGGAACCTGAAACTGTTTTACATGATGGTAGGATTGCTGGTGTCTTTTTTCTGTCTCATAAACACGCTGGATAACAGGTATATCTAGCTACTTCTACTTACACTTTAGGTCACACTACACAGGCATGCACATGAATATATATACATACACACATCTAGGTTTTTCTTCTTTTTCTTAATAGCTCTTGTTCTTTTTATTTTCTCTATTGTCCATGGGGAAGTGAAAAAGAATCTTTCCTCCGTAAGCCATGCGTGTCGTATGAGGCGACTAAAATGCCGGGAGCAATGGGCTAGTAACCCCTTCTCCTGTACACATTTACTAAAAAAGAGAAGAAGAAAAACTTTATAAAATTATGAAGGGATTCAGGGAAACCGGAAGGCCGGACTTGAGTCCTGGAGATGGGAAGTACAGTGCCGGCACTCTGAAAAAGGGGTGTTAATGTTGCAGTTTTATAACTGTGGTGTAAAGCACACCTCTGGCAAGACAGTGATGGAGTGAATGATGATGAAAGTTTTTTCTTTTTCGGGCCACCCTGCCTTGGTGGGAATCGGCCGATGTGAATATTTTTTTTTAAAATAATATATATATATATATATATATATATATATATATATATATATATATCCTAGGATCTTAGTAAACACACTTTTGGCTACTCCTCAGACACTGACTTCTATAAACGATTAACAACTGTGGTTTTCGCCGCTCAATTGATCTATTACAAAAGTTAGATGGCTTCCCGGGGTAAAAAAGATTCCAACTATCACAATTCATTCATTACGAAGCTTTCAGAGGATTTTTCCTGGAACGGCTTCAATATTTCACATATCCGACTCCAATTCTTATCAAATTCGAAGCGTCGGGGCCTTCAAATATCATTTGGATTATCCCGGATCGCCGGTCAAAAAAGGTTTTCGCCAAGTCATGAATCTGGTTCAAAGCCTTGTTCCCTCTTTATCCCCCAAGGACAGTCCATCTTCACACGTCTAATAACATCAAGTTGCGTAGCTCTGCATCGCTGTCTTGCGTTTATTGCTTTTTAAATTCTTATCTCATGTGTAGACACAGTTAAAAGAATTTAGAGGGAGAGGAAGTGTCGCAGCCGGAACAGAGTGGAGAAGAGATGAACTAGAAGAGAATCAGTGGAGCTATGATTACGATATTGAAAATACTCGGTGGGCTAATGAAAATGGATGATTGAAAATGTTACAAGAGGAAGGTAAAGAGTCAAGAGGGAAGTTAAAGATCCTAATGAGCGGCAAAGAGGTGAAGAAATTGATTTTTCACTCTCAGATTAGTGACTGGAAGTAAATTAAGAGGTACAGGAGGAAAAACGTCAGTAGAATCAGAAGAAAGCGGTTGCAAGACTGAGCCAGGAGCTAGCATTCAACTCCTGCACCTGATTTGCCTCCCGCTCATTAGGCGTTGTATGAATATAACGATAATTTACCCCCCTTCAAGTACAGTTCAGTAACCACACACTCAGAGGAGTCACGGGAGCTGTGACTCGACCCCTGCAACCACATATAGGTGAGTAATATATCTCTTTCTGTCTGTTTCTCTCTCTCTCTCTCTCTCTCTCTCTCTCTATATATATATATATATATATATATATATATATATATATATATATATATATATATATATATATATATATATATATATATATATATATATATATATATATATATATAAATTTAGATAGAAATGTAGACAAAGTTTTATTATGTCATGTTTTGTTACCTATTTTTTACCAATTTATGTCGTATTGATGAAGCTCTACACAGAGGGAAACATGACATGACAAGGCTCTGCACTGAACGAAACATGACATGACAAGGCTCTACACTGAACGAAACATAACATGGCAAGGCTCTACACTGAACGAAACATGACATGACAAGGCTCTGCACTGAACGAAACATGACATGACAAGGCTCTGCACTGAACGAAACATGACATGACAATGCTCTGCACTGAACGAAACATGACATGACAAGGCTCTGCACTGAACGAAACATGACAGGACAAGGCTCTGCACTGAACGAAACATGACATGACAAGGCTCTGCACTGAACGAAACATGACATGACAAGGCTCTGCACTGAACGAAACATGACATGACAAGGCTCTACACTGAACGAAACATGACATGACAAGGCTCTGCACTGAACGAAACATGACATGACAAGGCTCTGCACTGAACGAAACATGACATGACAATGCTCTGCACTGAACGAAACATGACATGACAAGGCTCTGCACTGAACGAAACATGACATGACAAGGCTCTGCACTGAACGAAACATGACATGACAAGGCTCTGCACTGAACGAAATATGACATGACAAGGCTCTGCACTGAACGAAACATGACATGACAAGGCTCTACACTGAACGAAGCATGACATGACAAGGTTCTACACTGAACGAAACATGACATGACAAGGCTCTGCACTGAACGAAATATGACATGACAAGGCTCTGCACTGAACGAAACATGACATGACAAGGCTCTGCACTGAACGAAACATGACATGACAAGGCTCTGCACTGAACGAAACATGACATGACAAGACTCTACACTGAACGAAACATGACATGACAAAACTCTACACTGAACGAAACATGATATGACAAGACTCTACACTGAACGAAACATGACATGACAAGACTCTACACTGAACGAAACATGACATGACAAGACTCTACACTGAACGAAACATGACATGACAAGACTCTACACTGAACGAAACATGACATGACAAGGCTCTACACTGAACGAAACATGACATGACAAGGCTCTGCACTGAACGAAACATGACATGACAAGGCTCTGCACTGAACGAAACATGACATGACAAGGCTCTGCACTGAACGAAACGTTGATCCCACTAAAAGTTCTCCAACGTCCATTTTTCACATGCCCACAACAAACACATTACAGAGAATGAACCCTTCCCCCTCCCTCTCACACACCTCTCCTTTAAACCCCCCTCACACACCTTTCCTTTAACCCCTCTCTCTAACCTCTACTCCTCCTTCCCCATTTATCTTCACTTCCCTTTCTCACATTCCTCCTCAACACTTCCTAGTCCACCATTCCCTCATTCCTTACGTAATCTTCAAGCGTCGTGTTTACATTGTCATACGCAGTTGTAAAATGCGTTCAATACGCAACCTTGTCAGGTCTGCCGCTTTGAAAATTAAATGATGGTTCAGACGATTAAAATACACGTTAATTTGTGGCTTTGAAGAGGACACAGTGAGTGGAACTGGGTCGATCTGTCTGGTTTGTTCTCTTATCTCTGCCTGCCTGAGTCTCCTCTGTTCTTACAATTATAATACATGATTATTATTATTATTATTATTATTATTATTATTATTATTATTATTATTATTATTATTATTATTATTAATAATATTATAATAATAATATTATTATAATAATAATAATAATAATAATAATAATAATAATAAATAACAATACTACTGCTACTACTACTATTACTACTACTACTACTACCTCACAATAATAATAATAATAATAATAATAATAATAATAATAATAATAATATTAATAATAATAATAATAATAATAATAAGAAGAAGAAGAAGAAGAAGAAGAAGAAGAAGAAGAAGAAGAAGAAGAAGAAGAAGAAGAAGAAGAAGAAGAAGAACAATAAATAACAATACTACTGCTACTACTACTACCTCCACTAATAATAATAATAAGAAGAATCCGTCAAGAATCATTAGTAAAAGGTTAGACAATATATTGCTGAAAATAAGTGGTTGTTAGAAGGATCTGCCTAGCATGGAGTGGTAGGCCTAGTAATGACTAAGACACATGTGCAGCACCTAGGTATCTAACCCACTTCATCTGCATGTCCTACCTCTACTAGTAGGTCCCTCCCACCTGTGACGACGCTTCCAACTGCTGCAACTTACCACTTCTATTACCAGCACCTTAATACATGTCCCATTAAGATACATATGTGTCTTATTTACATAACTTTTGCAATTATTACTCATTTTAAGTTCGCATGTGGGAAGGGACCTGCCTAGCATGGGTCAGTAAGGAGATGGTCCTAATACTGACTGGTATGCAAATGAAGCTTATGCGTAGTACCAGGATATTTATTGAATATCCTTAAAAAATCCTGGTACTATACGTATTTAATTAGACCTGGAGGCCTATATCGGTGTTACTATATTGTTTTGCTATTATTAACTCTTGTTTCAGCATCTTTGATGATTTAAATTTCAATGTCTATGATGATGATGATGATAATGACGATGACTACAATGGAAGCTTCGCCATTTGGGATGACGACGCTAGCAGCTTCAAGTTATCCAATTTTAAGTTCGGTAAGAATGGCCTCATCCGCTCCACTTGTGAAGGCAGTAACAATAATCCTGCTCTCTGCTTCTGAACTGCCAATTCACATTCTAGTTATTGTTATGGCAGCAGTATTCACTATAGATGTGGCCACACTTATGGTATCTTGTTTTTTTTTAACCTCGTTCTTAATTAATCTCTTACGACCGCTTTTATGCTGGAGTATATATATATATATATATATATATATATATATATATATATATATATATATAGTGAATCAAGAGTAATTAGATCAAAGTATATCTAACAGCGATATGTTAATGAATAAGACACACGTATGTAACACTTCAGAGACGTTTCGCCCGCAAGGAACAGTGTTCCGGCACGGGGTTTTATTCCTTCGATGATCTATCCGAGGTTTTCAAAGGCGTTTTGGTGAGCTGGCTTGGTGAATGTGCTTCACATTAAGATGCAGCTTCAGTTGGCTGCTGCGTCAGGTGTGCTCCTGTGGGGGTGGATGACGGTCGAAGGCCAAGGCTCACACGGTCCTGGAAGGGGTAAAAGAGGAAAGACCGCAGAAGAGCTAGACAGAGAGATGGAAAGGGCTCATCGAGGTGGTATGTACAACGTGAATGGGAGTGTCTTAATATCCCTTGCCGCCAGGGATATTTGACTGCAGTTTTAATAGGATGCTCATGTAGACAGAGGATCATATGTAGGTGTACGCCCTGGAGGCAGTGCACACATGACTCCACTAGGACCGTATCGACTATCGCTTTCACAGAGTAGTAGCCTAGACGTATTTTTATATTCACTATTGAGAAACCACGGTACGGATGGGGGTCTGAACCCATGGCGAAGGAATCGCGAAACTCCAGTCCAGTGAGTAAGCCACTGGGCCATCTGGCTACAATAAGAATTAATTTTATTGTAGCCAACTGGCCTAGTGGCTTACGCACTGGACTGATTTCGTGAGACACTAAAACCTTTGCGATCATAGAGCGCTTTGGGATGAAATTCGACCAAATATGATCCCATATACTTAGACACAGGCAATATACACAGTGAGCATCTGCAAGATATTTTTCAAGGACTGAGATTGCCTCTTGTGTCTTGTTTCAGCCCATAAGGACCTTTAACTCTCCCGAACTGTAAAAGGTCCTTCCCCACCGGAAGTCTGACGATGAGTAATGTGGTTATATCTGGCTGCCAAGGAGGGGAAGGAGGAAAAAGCATAGTCCTCAGTTCGCAGGTCCCTTCTCCAGGAGTTGGGTTATGGGCCAGCAGCTTTCTTGCTGAGTCGGCTGAGCCTCCTAGCCAGCGCCTGTCCGTGGATACAGCGCTGTCCTAGCGGATGGCCGTTCATAGCTTCGTCTTAATGGAAGAATCTTCTTGTTGATAAAGGAGTTTACTACCTCTACTAACTGAAGTATGCGTGCCCGACAAGTAGTAAAAAAAATATTCAGAAAAAAAAAACAGACCTCAAATACTGAGATGTTTTCCCCAAATGAAGCTATATCGAGTACTAGCTGAGGCCTCATGCAGGCGACACGTCGAAGTAATGAAGATCTTCCAATCCTGAATGTGTCTTTTCATGAAGAGTCACACTTAGAGAAAGACTGAGAGTGAGAGAGAGAGAGAGAGAGAGAGAGAGAGAGAGAGAGAGAGAGAGAGAGAGAGAGAGGCAGACCTACAGCAATCTAAAACAGCCCTCGTCAGGGCAGCTACAACGATCGTGGTGAGAATGGCTTGGCTATGCCCACCACCACTACTCTTTTTCTTACGGGCGGCGGAAATACGATTTCTGTGTGGCAGTGCCCCGTAGTCCATGAGTGACCTGAAGAGTCAGTATTCTCAACATTTGAAAGAGAAACACAGAAAACAGTGTTCACTGGGGAGTCTTTCTGTGTCGCATCTGTGTTTCATGTTTCCTCTCTCAGGATATCGTGGCTGGCTGCAGGATACGTGGTTACCTGCTAGGACACGTGCAACATGTGTTCACACGTGTCCTATTTATCAGCTTCTCTGTAGTGTATACCATAGTTTTCACAACTAAATGGACCAGCTTGTTATCACATAGTTAACATAACTAGCTGGACCAGCTTGTTATCACATAGTTAACATAACTAGCTGGACCGGCCTGTTATCACATAGTTAGCATAACTAGCTAGAACAGCCTATTATCACAGTTAACGTAACTAGCTAGACAAGCCTCTTATCACATAGTTAACATAACTAGCTAGAAAAACTTGTTATTATATAGTTAACATAACTAGCTAGACAAGCCTGTTATCACACAAATAAAGTGACTAGTTAGACTAAGCTGTTACCACAGGAAAAGAAAAGCCAGCTTGTTATCATAAGCTCAATGTTAACTTTGTGTTAATTCTGAACCAAGAGTCCAGCGTTCTCTGTTAACATAGGCGCTATCTACGCTGCCAGGCAATCTTTCTCCACGATGGTGGTGGTGGTGGTGGTGATGGTGGTGGTGATGGTGGTGGTGGTGGTGGTGATGGTGGTGGCAGTGGTGGTGGTGGTGGTGGTGATGGTGGTGGTGATGGTGGTGGCGGTGGTGGTGGTGGTGGTGATGGTGGTGGTGATGGTGGTGGTGATGGTAGTGGTGGTGGAGATGGTGGTGGTGGTGGTGATGAAGGCACCACCACCATAACTAACAGCCTCATCACCACCACCACAATCACATCACCCATTATCATCACCCCTAACGAATCTCTTATTATAATTTAACGAAATGTCTGTTAATGTAACGAAGTAACGGATGTATAATGTAGTTACAACCATATAATGAAGTCACATTTATATGATGATGTCACTGTCATATAATGAAGTCGCTTTTAATGCAAAATATCTGAAAATCTTCTGGTCTGCGTGCGTGTGTGTGTGTGTGTGTGTGTGTGTGTGTGTGTGTGTGTGTGTGTGTGTGTGTGTGTGTGTGTGCGTGGTGACGCTGCAGTGTATGTGTGTGTGTGTACATTGACATTTATATATTCTAATGACTCACGAAACCGTGATCACACGATTGTAAACAAACAAGGGAAGGTGAGGGTTTGAACCCATGGCGAGTGACTCCTGAAACTCACTAACCGAATGGTTAGCGCACTGGCCTGTGAGTTTCAGTACTTATCTGCCATGGTTTCAAACCCTACCAGTTCCCTGATTTATATTTTCATTGTCATGTATTTACTGGAGAAAAAAGTATTTTCAGATGAGAAAGAAAAAGTATTTAGAGCAAATACTTGACCTGATATGTATATACACAACAGTCAGGCAGAAATTCTGTATTTAAAATAGGCTTGACCTTTGTATTTGTTGTTTAAATGTTGTAGTTGTAGTTTTAATATTGTAGTTCTTGTTGTTTAACTATTATAGTTTTTTTTTTTTATTATTTGAGCGATGTTCCTTAAACTAAAGCAGTGTGGATAGACTTTCACGAGGAAGCAAGAACCTTAAAATTAACATGTCAGGGTGTGTGATGTTACACTGGGTGGTGAGGGAGTGTGATGTTACACTGGGTGGTGAGGGAGTGTAATGTTACACTGGGTGGTGAGGGAGTGTGATGTTACACTGGGTGGTGAGGGAGTGTGATGTTACACTGGGTGGTGAGGGAGTGTGATGTTACACTGGGTGGTGAGGGAGTGTGATGTTACACTGGGTGGTGAAGATTTGTGATGTTACACTGGGTGGTGAGGGAGTGTGATGTTACACTGGATGGTGAGGGAGTGTAATGTTACACTGGGTGGCGAGGGAGTGTGATGCTGCACTGGGTGGTGAGGGAGTGTGATGTTACACTGGGTGGTGAGGGAGTGTAATGTTACACTGGGTGGTGAGGGAGTGTGATGTAACACTAGGTGGTGAAGAAGTATAATGTTGCACTGGGTGGTGAGGGAGTGTGATGTTACACTGGGTGGTGAGGGAGTGTGATGTTACACTGGGTGGTGATGGAGTGTGATGTTACACTGGGTGGTGAGGGAGTGTGATGTTACACTGGGTGGTGATGGAGTGTAATGTTACACTGGGTGGTGAGGAGTGTAATTTTACACTTGGTGGTGAGGGAGTGAGATGTTACACTTGGTGGGGAGGAAGTGTGATGTTACACTGCGTGGTTAAGGAGTGTGATGTTACACTGGGTGGTTAGGGAGTGTGATGTTACACTGGGTGGTGAAGAAGTGTGAAGCTACACTGGGTGGTGAGGGAGTGTGATGTTACACTGGGTGGTTAGGGAGTGTGATGTTACACTGGGTGGTGAGGGAGTGTGATGTTACACTGGGTGATGAGGGAGTGTAATGTTACACTGGGTGGTGAGGGAGTGTAATATTACACTGAGTGGTGAGGAAGTGTGATGTTACACTGGGTGGTGAGGGAGTGTAATGTTACACTGGGTGGTGAAGAAGTGTGATGTTACACTGTTTGGTGAGGGAGTGTGATGTTACACTGAGTGGTGAGGAAGTGTGATGTTACACTGGGTGGTGAGGGAGTGTAATATTACACTGAGTGGTGAGGAAGTGTGATGTTACAATGGGTGGTGAGGGAGTGTAATGTTACACTGGGTGGTGAAGAAGTGTGATGTTACACTGTTTGGTGAGGGAGTGTGATGTTACACTGAGTGGTGAGGAAGTGTGATGTTACACTGGGTGGTGAGGGAGTGTAATATTACACTGAGTGGTGAGGAAGTGTGATGTTACACTGGGTGGTGAAGAAGTGTGATGTTACACTTGTTGGTGAGGGAGTGTGATGTTACACTGGGTGGTGAGGGAGTGTGATGTTACACTGCGTGGTTAAGGAGTGTGATGTTACACTGGGTGGTGAGGGAGTGTGATGTTACACTGGGTGGTGAAGAAGTGTGAAGCTACACTGGGTGGTGAGGGAGTGTGATGTTACACTGGGTGGTTAGGGAGTGTGATGTTACACTGGGTGGTGAGGGAGTGTGATGTTACACTGGGTGGTGAGGAAGTGTGATGTTACACTGGGTGGTGAGGGAGTGTGATGTTACACTGGGTGGTGAAGAAGTGTGATGTTACACTGTTTGGTGAGGGAGTGTGATGTTACACTTGTTGGTGAGGGAGTGTGATGTTACACTGGGTGGTGAGGGAGTGTGATGTTACACTGGGTAGCGAAGGAGTGTAATGTTACACTGGGTGGTGAGGGATTGTGATGTTACACTGGGTGGTGAGGGAGTGTAATGTTACACCTGGTGGTGAGGGAATGTAATGTTACACTGGGTGGTGATGGAGTGAGATGTTACACTGGGTGTTGAAAGAGTGTGATGTTACATTGGGTGGCGAGGGAGTGTGATGTTACTATGGGTGGTGAGAGAGTGAGATGTTACACTGGGTGGTGAAGGAGTTTAATGTTACACTGGGTGGTGAGGGAGTGTGATGTTACACTAGGTGGTGAGGGAGTGAGATGTTACACTGGGTGGTGAAGAAGTATAATGTTACACTGGGTGGTGAGGGAGTGTGATATTACACTGGGTGGTGAGGGAGTGAGATGTTACACTGGGTGGTGAAGAAGTATAATGTTACACTGGGTGGTG
Source organism: Cherax destructor (assembly GCA_009830355.1). Classification (NCBI taxonomy): domain Eukaryota; kingdom Metazoa; phylum Arthropoda; class Malacostraca; order Decapoda; family Parastacidae; genus Cherax; species Cherax destructor. Next base: position 68,128 of record WNWK01000444.1, read on the forward strand.
AGGGAGTGTGATGTTACACTGGGTGGTGAATATATAGGGTAAGGGTGTAGCGGTGACTTTTATGTATTGATTACATAACATGGTGTAACACACACTATATATTGCTCACATGGTGTGTGTCACACAGTGTATTGATTTCCCTGGTCTGTATATTAATAACACAAACACAAAACATTATATTGAAAAAAACAAAACACAGTCTGATCTGAAACTTAATAATTTACAAAAAAAAACACGAGTTTGGAAGGGAAAACATTAGTCATTACGATTTAATCCTTCATAAAAACATCAGTTGGAAAAGAAAAAAAGAATACATGGGTTTGCAGTTTAATCACAAATAAATAAAACAACAGTCCGCAGTGAGAGAAATAAACTCATTTGAAAGTTAATCACCGGTGAAAAATATATGTGAAAACAAGAGAAGCGCATTTGCAGCTTCCAGTGGACAAGTTTGGGAGTTCGCCTCTCTCTTTCCTTACCTGAAAGGCAACAAATGCAGATAACATGAATTCAAAATTGCATTCCTTGCTTTTGGCTTGCCCAGATATGAACCCAGAGCTTAGCGATGATGCTCTCTCTGAGTGCCGGCTCGTCCAGTGCTCCCAGTGAGTAAGCAGGTGAGGCGTTAAAGATATTCTCCCTGAAGCGGGGCTGGAGGCTGAGCTTCGAGTGCCACTTTACAATGCTGGCTAAGACTTACTTTCCCTTGTGTCGAGGATGATGCAGTGTGATGCACGGGTGGTGACGATGGTTACAGTGATAAGGAAGAACATTAGGTGTGGTTTGATTGTACTGTATTTGTAAAGTATTCCTGGGAAAGCACCCGAACCTTAAGAGTCATACAAGGGCTGATGCAAGGATAGGTAGGACGTCCATAATTTCTTGGATAAACAGCCATTGGCTGGAGTCAAGACACCCTTGGAGGGAAGTGTCTACACAGAGTAGAAGACGCAGTTTAAGGTTATCAGTCCCTCAGTTTTGCTTGGAGGTGATCAGTCCCTCAATCTTGTTTGGAGGTGGTCATTCCCTCTGCGTTTGTATTCTAAAACTTTGTCAAAACAACATTTCAAGAAATTCCTTACATACTAACTGGACGTTACCTGCTATCCAATAAGCTTGTCTTGACACTTTAATTATTAATTATTAATTATAAAAGCCGTATTGAGCCCTATATACCACCAACAAGAAAAAATCAACATCATACAAAAAAAGAGTGCATGGCCGTACAATCACTACCCTCTTCAAAATCTATTTTTTTTAGAGATATATTGACAAAGAGCGCAAATTTGAGTCACGATCATTCATTTTTTTTTTCATTCGGGCTGTGATTCCCTTAGAGTGCTCATCGAAGCACGGAACACCCAGTTATGCAGTGTTCTCAGAACTGCCTTAATTTGCTGATTGGCGTCAATGAGGTGTTCCAGCAAGGTTTAATACAGTCTGATGCTATGTTAGTCGAACTGATGAACTTCAATGGCTTTCAGAGAATTTCATTTCTTTTAGCAAATGTGGAAGATTTCCAAGGATGGGAGAGTAGTACTCAAAGTCGCAGGTTGGGAAAGTAGTACTCTTAGTAGCATATGTGAAAGTAGTACTCTTAGTCCCAAGATGGAAGAGCAGTACTCTTAGTTACAGATGTGAAAGTAGTACTCTTAGTTACAGATGTGAAAGTAGTACTCTTAGTCACAGATGTGAAAAGAGTACTCTTAGACTCTTGAACTCCTGACAATAGTACTCAGCCTTCCTACCCGAGGACCTACTGACTGTCAGGTCAGCATGAGCAACAGCAGGAGGTGCGAAGAGTTTCGCCCCATAGGTTTCGCCTCCTACATTTCGCCCCTACTTTTCGCCCCCCCTACATTTCACCCCCTACGTTTCGCCTCCCTATATTTTGCCCCCACCTTTTCGTCCCCTTACATTTCGCTCCCTACGTTTCGCTCCTACTTTCCTCTACTACGATTCGCCCCACTACTTTTCGCCCCTACGTTTCGCACACCTACGTTTCGCCGCAACGTCTCGCCTCTCCCTACTTTTCGTTCCCCTACGTCCCCGCTTGGATATCGAACCCTGGGGGCTCAGTTACAGTGAAAAAATGCCTAAATTTTTTTAAAAAAGAAGCCTTGATGAATGGTGAAGGGCTCATTATCCAAGGAATTGGAGCCACATCCTCCTTCCTTGGAAGAACTCTAATTATCTCCAATACACCAGAAGGTATTTGACCTCTGAATCCTCTGTGTTTCCTTCATTAATAATAATAATAATGATGATAATGATAATGATAATGATAATAATAAAAGTAACATTAATAATAATAATAATAATAATAATAATAATAATAATAATAATAATAATAATAATAATAATAATAATAATAATAAGAAGAAGAAGAAGAAGAAGAAGAAGAAGAAGAAGGAGAAGAGAAGAAGAAGAAATAAAAAGAAGAAGATTAAGAAAGCATAGAAAGAACCAAAAAAAAAGAGAAAACAAACATTAAGAAAGAGGCAATTAGAAACATAACTTCGTACTCGAAGATAATTGTCTAAAGTTGTTACAAAGTGATGATGACCTCCAGCAGAGATAAAGATTCCCAGACCACAAGATTCTGGGGCCAGGAGCTTTGTCTCGACCCCGTGCAAACTTATTTCGAGAGTACACACACACACACACACACACACACACACACACACACAAGAGGTATGTGAGGAGCTCAACATGAGATTTAAAGAAGTATTTACAGAGGAGACAGGAAGGACTCCAGGAATTCAGAATAGGGAGGTATACCAACAAGTGCTGGATGAAATACACACAACCGAGGAGGAGGTGAAGAAGCTGCTATGTGAACTCGATACCTCAAAAGCGGTGGGACCAGACAACATTTCTCCGTGGGTCCTTAGAGAGGGAGCAGAGATGTTGTGTGTGCCTCTAACACAAATCTTCAACACATCCATTGAAACTGGGCAACTACCTGAGGCGTGGAAGATGGCAAATGTAGTCCCAATTTTTAAGAAAGGAGACAGACACGAGGCATTAAACTACAGACCTGTGTCACTGACGTGTATAGTATGCAAAGTCATGGAGAAGATCATCAGGAGGAGAATGGTGGAGCACCTAGAAAGACACAAGCTTATAAACGACAACCAGCATGGTTTCAGGGAAGGAAAATCCTGTGTCACAAACCTACTGGAATTTTATGACAGGGTAACAGAAGTAAGACACGAGAGAGAGGGGTGGATAGACTGCATTTTCTTGGACTGCAAGAAGGCGTTCGACACAGTTCCTCACAATAGGTTAATGCAAAAGCTAGAGGATCAGGCACACGTAACAGAAAAGGCACTGCAATGAATCAGAGAATATCTGACTGGGAGGCAACAACGAGTCATGGTACGTGACGAGGTGTCAGAGTGGGCACCTGTGACGAGTGGGGTTCCACAAGGGTCAGTATTGGGACCGGTACTGTTTTTGGAATATGTGAATGACATAACAGAAGGGATAGACTCAGAAGTGTCCCTGTTCACAGATGATGTGAAGTTAATGAGAACAATTAAATCAGTCGAGGACCAGGCAGGACTACAAAGAGACCTGGACAGGCTACAAGTCTGGTCTAGTAACTGGCTCCTTGAATTTAACCCTGCCAAATGTAAAGTCATGAAGATCGGGGAAGGGCAAAGACGACCGCAGACAGAGTATAGTCTAGGTGGTCAAAGGCTGCAAACCTCACTCAAGGAAAAAGATCTTTGGGTGAGTATAATACCGAGCACATCTCCTGAGGCACACATTAATCAGATAACTGCTGCAGCATACGGGCGGCTGGCAAACCTAAGAATAGCGTTCCAATACCTCACTAAGGAATCGTTCAAGACTCTGTACACCATATACGTCAGGCCAATACTGGAGTATGCAGCACCAGTTTGGAACCCACACCTGGTCAAGCACGTCAAGAAACTAGAGAAAGTGCAAAGGTTTGCAACAAGACTAGTCCCAGAGCTAAGGGGATTGTCCTATGAAGAAAGGTTAAGGGAAATCGGCCTGACGACACTAGAGGACAGGAGGGTTAGGGGAGACATGATAACGACATATAAAATACTGCGAGGAATAGATACGGTGGACAGAGACAGGATGTTCCAGAGAGGGGACACAGAAACAAGGGGTCACAATTGGAAGTTGAAGACTCCTATGAGTCAAAGAGATGTTAGGAAGTATTTCTTCAGTCATAGAGTTGTCAGGAAGTGGAATAGCCTAGAAAGCGACGTAGTGGAGGCAGGAACCATACATAGTTTTAAGACGAGGTTTGATAAAGCTCATGGAGCAGGGAGAGAGAGAGAGTGGACCTAGTAGCGAATAACGAAGGGGCGTGGCCAGGAACTAAGACTCGACCTCTGCAACCACAAATATGTGAAATAGGTGAGTACACCCAAACACAGGCACTAACACATCTTATCATCCTCAATGTATTCTTCTAGTCCAGAAACATTCCTTCTGAAACTCAATTATCCCGTCTCACAAACAATGAAAACTGCGACGCATCTCTCGCCCGGTGTTGGCAGCGCGCGGTTTGCACCACCAAACTCTATTTGCAGCACCAAACTCTATTTGTGTATTGTGTATTTGTAGCAGCTTGTGGACACGAGTTTTATCCACACCCAGAAAATATCCCCTCGAACGCCTAGCCACAGGCATGAAATACTCCCTGCCTGTTTCTGAGATCCTTGTCCGCGGCTGTCGAAAAAGGAATTATGTTACCGTTTCAGTCGTTTTTTTTTCTCCTCCTCCTCTATATATTTTCTCTGGAGCGAGGCAAACAAATGGCAATGAGTTCGTTTGCAGACTGCAGTCGTTTGTCTATTGAAACTTTCTGTGTTTACGCTCTTTTTGTTCGATAACTTTTTCATGTCTGGTTTTTTTTCCCAGAATTGTGTAAGATTTGCAATGTGTAAGTTGGTGGAAATAGAATGTTTAGAGGTGGCGGAGGGAAGACGTAATACTAGGAAAAGTTGAAATAGGTGAAGAATGCTGATTTGAGAATAAGAATGTGAAGAGGAGATATGAAATACGACTGGGAGAATGAGAGAGGAGAAGAAAGATGAGGAATGAATTGACTCAGCTGAACCGATTGAAGTTATTTAGGAAAAGTGATCTTCAATTTGATATGAGATCTTTGTATGTGTTGTGAGTTATCTTGGGCGAGTAACTGAAAGTGATACTTGATACTCAAATCTGCCTGTGTTGTGGGTTATCCTCACTGATATTTTTTTTGTAAAGTCTGGAAAATACCTGTCACATTTTGCAATGTTCTGTATTTGTGTCTCTGTATAGAGAGAAGACTCAGTCTATTCGGCTGCAGACATCAAAGCAATTAACTCAATCGTAATAATATATGACTGAAAGGACCGAATAAGACACAGATTCATCATGACTAATAGACCGAACACCGTCGGTCTATTAGTTTCCAGCAGATTCGTCAAGACTGACGGACCAATTACGTCAAACTACATTTTTGGGTAATCCAGTTTCTCCACCATTTTTCCTTGTATTAGACGAATAAATCCACTGGTTAGTGAAATGAATCCACACTGAAGATACCCGAGTGTGACACATGTGTCTTTTTCACCAATAGAAATTGCATAGGTATGGTGGCAGTACCTCTCACTGGCTCTCCCATACACCCGATGTTTATTATTATCCTCACCATTCACTCACCTACACTCCTCTCGTTTCCAACTCTCTTGATCGCATCAAGAGAACTTTCAACAAGAAACTTAAGACTCTCTCCGACCTCTGTCCTTCTGACTTTAACCTTGTTCAACGTTTTCGTGTCATCTGTCCCTCTCTGCCCTATTTCTATGGCCTTCCCAAAACTCACAAACCTGATATTCCTCTGCGTCCCATCATATCTTCTAGAGGTTCTGTCTCTTATTCTCTTGCTTCTTGGCTAGCCAAAACCCTCACTCCCTTTCTTGGTACTTTTTCTCCTGCCAACCTTCGTCACTCTCAAGACTTCCTCGAACTGGTTCACTCTCTCCCGACCTGTAAGATGCTTAGTCTTGATGTCGAGTCCCTCTTCACTAATGTCCCTCTGGATGATGTTCTTAATTTTCTCAGAGAGAAGGCCAATGAAGGGTTACTTCATCTCCCTATACCTACTGATGTCTTTCTTGATCTTATCCGCCTTTGTGTGGACTCTAATTCCTTTTCTTTTCAAGGTAAATATTATTCTCAAACCTATGGTGTCGCTATGGGCTCTCCTCTATCTCCTGTTCTTGCTAATCTTTACATGGAATACTTCGAGACTGTTCTTCTTCCCACTATTGATGTACGTCCTTCACTCTGGCTCCGCTATGTAGATGACATCTTTGCTCTCTTCCATCCATTTCTTGATGCCCTTAATAATCTTGCCGCTTCCATTAAGTTTAAAGCTGATTGGGAATCTAATTCTTTGCTTCCTTTCCTTGATGTTAATGTCCACCGCTCAGTTACAGGTTTTGCCTTTTCCGTGTACCGCAAGCCTATGCACAGTGGCATACATTCACTACTTTTCTTATCATGCCTCCTCTGTCAAGAAAAGTGTTCTTATCTCCCTCTTTCTCTGTGCTCTCCGCATTTGTGATCCTCAGTTCCTTGAAGCAGAAATTTCCACTCTTCATAATTCATTTTCCCGCCTTGGCTATCCTTCCCATTTCATTGACTCTGCTTTCTCTCGTGCCAAACGGACTTTCTTCTCTCCTAACCCTCTATTCCTGGGAACTCTCCAGTCCTCTGCCTTCCCTACATTTCTGGTCTCTCTAATCTCAACAACTCTCTCCGTTCCTTAGACATCAAACTTACCTTTCGTCAGACTAACACTCTTCGCACTAATCTAGTTCATACCTCCCCTCCCTCTACAGATTCTCCTGGTGTCTACTCTATTTCTTGCTCTTCCTGTCCTCTTCAGTACTTTGGAGAAACTGGCCGATCTCTTTCTGACAGACTTAGGGAGCACAAAAATAGTGTTAGGCTTGCCGACACTAATAATGTTCTTTTCTGTCATGTCAGAGATCACAGTCATTCTATTGATTGGTCTTCTGCTAAAACTGTCTAAACTACGTCCAACTTTCACAGTCGCCGTCTGGTTGAATCCTCCCTTATACACAACTTTCCCTGTATGAATCTTAGTCCTGGCTTTGTCTCTGTTGATGCTTTCCTCTCTCATTACATTGTTAAATGCTCCAAACTTCAGAACACCCGTGACTTTACCTGATTCCTTCCCCTTCTATCTATTCCCCCTTCTCCTCTTTCTCCTTTCTCCTCTGTGTTTTCTTTCTTTTCTTTTGCCTTGTATTTGTCCTTCTTTATTTTATTTTATTTTCATTTTCCCCCTCTGTGTTCTTGTCCTACCCATGTGGGCCGCCAGCTTCATTGCAGTGCTCCTTTCCTAGAATATGACTGACTCCACTACTACTACTACTACTACCACTACTACCTCCATTATTACCCCTCCACCACTTTCTTGTGCCCTCCCCTGTCTGCCTGCCTATAAATACCCCTTCTTTCTGTTCTGTGTGTTAGTGTGACTTTGTAAATGATCCAAGTCGGACCGAAACGTCGTCGTAAGCTCCTCTCTTCTATGTGCGGGTTGTGTGTGTATTGTTCCAGTCACGGTATTGTGCCTTTTTTGTTATTTGTGTGTGTGTGTGTGTGTGTGTGTGTGTGTGTGTGTGTGTGTGTGTGTGTGTGTGTGTGTGTGTGTGTGTGTGTGTGTGTGTGTGTGTGTTTGCAACCTTCTCGAGAGACAAAGTTTTCGTTCGTTCAGAAATTCTTGTGTCACTATAGGGAGGAAGATTTAGGGAAAGCCAGGGCTATTGGGGAAATTTCTAGTGGCAATTCAACGGGAGAATTGGTGTTGGCTGGGGAAAATTCTGAATGAAGCGTAGGAAACCTCTGGGTTGCCAGGGGAAATTATCTGGTTGCAGAGAAGTGGGGAGAGAGGCTGGGGGAGACGCACCTTACGTTCCCAGGAAGTGAAATTTGCGCCCTTAAATGGTGGCTTATTGTTGTTATTCAGAGGTAAGTGGACCACTTAGAAGCCACAACTGCGCCACTCGCGCGACAGATGACGAGCTCTGCGGGAACGGAAATAGCCAGTGACCATAAGAGGAAGAAATGGAGATGTTCCTTGTTTGTGTCGAGGGGAATGTGGCTGTTTTTGTGTGTGTGTGTGTATGTGCGTACTCACCTAGATGTGGTTGCAGGGGACGAGTCATAGCTCCTGGCCCCGACTTTTCACTGATTGCTACTAGGTCCTCTCTCTCCTTGCTCCATGAGCTTTATCAAACTTCTTCTTAAAACTATGTATGGTTCCTGCCTCCACTACGTCACTTTCTAGACAATTCCACTTCCTGACAACTCTATGACTGAAGAAATACTTCCTAACATCCCTTTGATTCATCTGAGTCTTCACTTCCAATTGTGACCCCTTGTTTCTGTGTCCCCTCTCTGGAACATCCTGTCTTTGTCCACCTTGTCTATTCCTCGCAGTATTTTATATGTCGTTATCATGTCTTCCCTGACCCTCCTGTCCTCCAGTGTCGTCAGGCCGATTTCCCTTAACCTTTCTTCGTAGGCCAATCCCCTTAGCTCTGGGACTAGTCTTGTTGCAAACCTTTGCACTTTCTCTAATTTCTTGACGTACTTGACCAGGTGTGGATTCCAAACTGGTGCTGGATACTCGAATATGGGCCTGACGTACACGGTGTACAGTCTTGAACGATTCCTTACTGAGGAATCGGAGCGCTATTCTCAGGTTTGCGGTCTGCGGTCTTTTTTACCCTTCCCCGATCTTCATGACTTTGCATTTGGCAGGGTTAAATTCAAGGAGCCAGTTGCTGGACTAGACTTGTAGCCTGTCCAGGTCTCTTTGTAGTCCTGCCTGATCCTCGACTGATTTAATTATTTTCATTAACTTCACATCATCTGCAAACAGGGACACTTCTGAGTCAATCCCTTCCGTTCTGTCATTCACATATACCAAAAACAGTACAGGTCCTAGGACTGACCCTTGTGGAACCCCACTCATCACAGGTGCCCACTCTGACTTCTCGTCACGTACCATGACTCGTTGTTGCCTCCCTGTCAGGTATTCTCTGATCCATTGCAGTGCCCTTCCTGTTACGTGTGCCTGATCCTCTAGCTTTTGCATTAACCCCTTGTGAGGAACTGTGTGTGTGTGTGTTTGTATATGAGTATTGAGGCGTGTGTTTTTATGTGTGTTTGAATGTGTTTTTGCATCAGAGTGTTTATGAATGTTTTGGAATGAATGTCGAGTTCATGTGTGTTTGTATCTGCATATATGTATGTATGTTAGTATGTGTGTACCTGTGTTTGAATGACAATGTATTTTTGTAAATATATATCAGAATATATTTTTTGTGTATGTATGTATGCATGCATAGAGTAGAGAGGCGGGACCAGGAGCTATGACTCGACCTCTGCAACCACAATTATGTGAGTACAACTAGGTGAGTCCACTCTCTCTCTCTCTCTCTCTCTCTCTCGTTCTCTCTCTCTCTCTCTCTCTCTCTCTCTCTCTCTCTCTCTCTCTCTCTCTCTCTCTCTCTCTCTCTCTCTCTCTCTCTCTCTTTCTCTCTCTCTCTTCCTTACCAAACATTAAAGTTAATTAAATAAACCTTTGCTAAGGGGTTGGGGAGAGGAGGGTAAAAAAAAGAGGGTCGGGGCTTCTGCTGAATATAAAACAGATGACTGCCACTTGGAATACAAATGTTTACACACCTGCCCTGTGAGCTGTGGTGTGCCAGTGCCGCTCTTGTGTAGTGAACTAGCTCACAGAGGGAGAGAGAGAGAGAGAGAGAGAGAGAGAGAGAGAGAGAATGATTGAATAATAGAGAATGATGGAATAAGAGAGAATGATGGAATAAGAGAGAATGGGATAGACAATGATGGAATGAGAGAGAATGAGAGAGACAATGATTGATCAAGCCTGATCTACTATTACTCCTTCATAGGCAAGGGATGGAACAAGCCTGGTCTAACTACCTCCATTACAGCAAGGGATGGAACAAGCCTGGTCTAACTACCTCCATTACAGCAAAAGATGGAACAAGCCTGGTCAAACTACCTCCATTACAGCAAGGGATGGAACAAGCCTGGTCAAACTACCTCCATTACAGCAAGGGATGGAACAAGCCTGGTCAAACTACCTCTATTATAGTCAAAGAATGGAACAAGCCTGGTTAAAGTACCTCTATTATAATCAAAGGCTGCAACAAGCCTGGTCAAACTATCTTCATTACAGGCAAGGGATGGAACAAGCCTGGTCTAACTACCTCCATTACAGCAAGGGATGGAACAAGCCTGATCTAACTAGTTCTATCACGGGGAAAGGCGAGGACTCAACTTCCATCCATCGTCAATTACGACAGATATTTACGAGTGCCGTTTCAATCCTAAATTTGCAATTGCAGATTGGAAATGCAGTATATTGGAGAAGCCAGCGATTGGGTGGGAGTCTCCAGGTCGATGGTCCTGTCGATTGGAGAATGGTTTAGGACGACTGAGCAGAAGCAAGATTGGGAGGCTGGGAGGATTGGCATCAGCCTTTGCGAGATGTGGAAGATTGTGATGCAGGTGGGGATGTGGTGTGGAGTCTGGAATGTAGGAGATGCAGCATAGTGGTGGGGAAGGAGTGTTCGACACTTCATGTGTTCGCACTTCATTTGGTTGGAAGGAAGGGTTCGAACACTTCACGGGGTGGGGAGGGAATGTTCTAACACTTCATGGGGTGGGGAGGGAATGTTCTAACACTTCATGGGGTGGGGAGGGAATGTTCTAACACTTCATGTGGTGGGGAAGGAGTGTTCGAACACTTCATGGGGTGTGGAGGGAGTGTTCTAACACTTCATGGGGTGGGGAGGGAGTGTTCGAACACTTCATGGGGTGGGGAAAGAGTGCTCGAACACTTCACGGGGTGGGGAGGGAATGTTCTAACACTTCATGGGGTGTGGAGGGAGTGTTCTCACACTTCATGGGGTGGGAAGGGAGTGTTCTAACACTTCATGGGGTGTGGAGGGAGTGTTCTAACACTTCATGGGGTGTGGAGGGAGTGTTCTAACACTTCATGGGGTGGGAAGGGAGTGTTCTAACACTTCATGGGGTGGAGAGGGAGTGTTCTAACACTTCATGGGGTGGGGAGGGAGTGTTCTAACACTTCATGGGGTGGGAAGGAGTGTTCGAACTCTTCATGGGGTGTGGAGGGAGTGTTCTAACACTTCATGGGGTGGGAAGGAGTGTTCGAACACTTCATGGGGTGGGGAGGAGTGTTCGAACACTTCACGGGGTGGGGAGGGAATGTTCTAACACTTCATGGGGTGTGGAGGAGTGTTCTAACACTTCATGGGTGGGAAGGAGTGTTCTAACACTTCATGGGGTGTGGAGGGAGTGTTCTAACACTTCATGGGGTGTGGAGGGAGTGTTCTAACTCTTCATGGGGTGGGAAGGGAGTGTTCTAACACTTCATGGTGTGGGGAGGAGTGTTCTAACACTTCATGGGGTGGGGAGGGAGTGTTCTAACACTTCATGGGGTGGGAAGGAGTGTTCTAACACTTCATGGGGTGGGAAGGAGTGTTCGAACTCTTCATGGGGTGTGGAGGAGTGTTCGAACACTTCATGGGGTGTGGAGGGAGTGTTCTAACACTTCATGGGGTGGGAAAGGAGTGTTCTAACACTTCATGGGGTGGGGAGGAGTGTTCTAACACTTCATGGGGTGGGAGGGAGTGTTCTAACACTTCATGGGGTGTAAAGGAATGTTCTAACACTTCATGGGGTGGGAGGAGTTTCTAACACTTCATGGGGTGGGAAGGAGTGTTCTAACACTTCATGGGGTGGGATGGAGTGTTCTAACACTTCATGGGGTAGGAAGGGAGTGTTCTAACACGTCATGGGTGGGGAGGAGTGTTCTAACTCTTCATGGGGTGGGGAGGGAGTGTTCTAACACTTCATGGGGTGTTGAGGAGTGTTCTAACACTTCATGGGGTGGGGTGGGAGTGTTCTAACACTTCATGGGGTGTGGAGGGAGTGTTCTAACACTTCATGGGGTGGGGATGGAGTGTTCTAACACTTCATGGGGTGTGAAGGGAGTGTTCTAACACTTCATGGGGTGGGAGGAGTGTTCTAACACTTCATGGGGTGGGGATGGAGTGTTCTAACACTTCATGGGTTGTGGAGGAGTGTTCTAACTCTTCATGGGGTGTGGAGGAGTGTTCTAACACTTCATGGGGTGGGGATGGAGTGTTCTAACACTTCATGGGATGTGGAGGAGTGTTCAACTCTTCATGGGGTGGGGATGGAGTGTTCTAACACTTCATGGGGTGTGGAGGGAGTGTTCTAACTCTTCATGGGGTGGGGATGGAGTGTTCTAACACTTCATGGGGTGGGAGGGAGGTTTTAACACTTCATGGGGTGGGGATGGAGGGTCTAACTCTTCATGGGGTGTGGATGGAGTGTTCTAACTCTTCATGGGGTGGGGAGGGAGTGTTCTAACTCTTCATTGGGTGGGGATGGAGTGTTCTAAATCTTCATGGGTGGGAGGGAGTGTTCGAACTCTTCATGGGGTGGGATGGAGTGTTCTAAATCTTCATGGGTGGGGAGGGAGTGTTCGAACTCTTCATGGGGTGGGGATGGAGTGTTCTAACTCTTCATGGGGTGTGGAGGGAGTGTTCTAACACTTCATGGGGTGTGGAGGGAGTGTTCTAACACTTCATGGGGTGTGGAGGGAGTGTTCTAACACTTCATGGGGTGTGGAGGGAGTGTTCTAACACTTCATGGGGTGGGGAGGGAGTGTTCTAACACTTCATGGGGTGTGGAGGGAGTGTTCTAACACTTCATGGGGTGGGGATGGAGTGTTCTAACACTTCATGGGGTGGGGAGGGAGTGTTCTAACACTCATGGGGTGGGGTGGAGTGTTCTAACACTTCATGGGGTGGGGAGTGAGTGTTCTAACACTTTATTGGGTGTGGAGGGAGTGTTCTAACACTTCATAAGGTGTGCAGGGAGTGTTCGAACTCTTCATTGGGTGGGGAGGGAGTGTTCTAACACTTCATGGGGTGGGGAGGGAGTGTTCGAACACATCATGGGGTGTGGAGGGAGTGTTCTAACACTTCATATGCTGGGGAGGGAGTGTTCTAACACTTCATGGAGTTGAGGGAGTGTTCGAACACTTCATGGGGTTGAGGGAGTGTTCGAACACTTCATGGGGTGGGAGGGAGTGTTCGAACACTTCATGGGTGTGGAGGAGTGTTCTAACACTTCATGGGGTGGAGGGAGTGTTCTAACACTTCATTAGGTGGGGAGGGAGTGTTCTAACACTTCATGGGGTGGGGAGGGAGTGTTCGAACATTTCATGGGGTGGGGAAGTTGTACTCGAATACTTGACGCTGAGGTGAGTCTTAAGAAGAGAAATTGGAGGAAATAAATAGAAGAGAGAGAGAGAGAGAGAGAGAGAGAGAAGAGAAGAGAAGGAGAGAGAGAGAAAGATATATATATATATATATATATATGATATATATATATATTTTAAATATATATATATATAATATATATATATATATATATATATATATATATATATATATATATATATATATATATATATATATATATATATATATATATATATCATCTAAACAGAGTCCATGATAGAGCCAGGAAAGAAGGTAAGAAAGGGGAAAGTGAAGGAGGAGTAGAAGGAAAGGAGAGGTGGATGAGAGGAGAAGAGAAGGACGATTGAAAGAGGGAAAGAGAGGAGCAGCATTTCCTCAAATGGATAGGGAATAGTGTTAGTGTGTTGCTGAAGGAGGTCAAGGTGGTGGTGGTGGTCATGGTGGAGGTGGTGGTGGTCATGGTGGAGGTGGTGGTGGTCATGGTGGAGGTGGTGGTGGTCATGGTGGAGGTGGTGGTGGTCATGGTGGAGATGGTGGTGGTCATGGTGGAGGTGGTGGTCATGGTGGAGGTGGTGGTGGTCATGGTGGAGGTGGTGGTGGTCATGGTGGAGGTGGTGGTGGTCAAGGTGGTGGTGGTGGTCATGGTGGAGGTGGTGGTGGTCATGGTGGAGGTGGTGGTGGTCATGGTGGAGGTGGTGGTGGTCATGGTGGAGGTGGTGGTGATCATGGTGGAGGTGGTGGTGGTCATGGTGGAGGTGGTGGTGGTGGTCAGGTGGAGGTGGTGGTGGTCATGGTGGAGGTGGTGGTCATGGTGGAGGTGTGGTGGTCATGGTGGATGGTGGGATCATGGTGGAGTGGTGGTGGATATGCGGTGGTGGTGGTATGGTGGAGGAGTGGTGGCTGGGGATGGTGGGGTCAAGGAGGATGGTGAGTGGTCATGGTGGAGGTGGAGTGGTCATGTGGAGATGGTGGGGCACAGTGAGGGAGGGGTCATCTGTGGAGGCAGTGGTGGTCATGGTGGAGGTGGTGGTGTCTGGTGGAGGTGTGGTGTCGTTGGTGGTGGTGGTCATGGTGGAGGTAGTGGTGGTCATGGGGAGGTGGCTGCGGGCATGGTGAGGTGGTGGTATCATGGTGAGTGTGGTCATGGTGGAGGTGGTGGTGGTATGGTGAGGTGGTGGTGGTGGTGGTGGAGGTGGTGGTGGTATGGTGGAGGTGTGTATGGTGGAGGTAGTGGTGGTTGGTGGAGGTGGTGGTGTGCATGGTGGAGGTGGTGGTGGTCAAGGTGGTGGTGGTGGTATGGTGGAGGTGTGGTGGTCATGGTGGAGGTGGTGGTGGAGGGAGTGGTGTGTGTATGGTGGGTGTGTGGTATGGTGGGGTGGTGGTGGTCATGTGGAGGTGGTGTGTCTGGTGGAGGTGGTGGTGTATGGTGGAGGTGGTGGTGGTCAGGTGGAGGTGGTGGTGGTGGTGGAGGTGGTGGTTGGTGGAGGTGGTGGTGGTGGTAGGGTGGAGGTGGTGGTGTTGGTGGAGGTGTGGGGCATGGTGGAGGTGGTGGTGGATGGTGGAGGTGGTGGTGTCATGGTGGAGTGGTGGTGGTCATGGTGGAGGTGTGGGGTATGTGAGGTGGTGGTGGCATGGTGAGGTAGGTGGTGGATGGTGGAGGTGGTGGTGGTATGGTGGAGGGGGGTCATGGTGGAGGTGGTGGTGGTGGTCAGGGAGGTGGTGGTGGGGAGGTGGTGGTGGATGGTGGAGGTGGTGGTGGTCATGGTGGAGGTGGTGGTGTCAGTGTGGAGGTGGTGGTGGCATGGTGGAGTGTGTGGTGTCAGGTGAGTGTGGTGGAGGTGGAGGTGGTGGATGGTGGAGGTGGTGGTGCCATGGTGGAGTGGTGGTGGTATGGTGGAGGTGGTGGTGTCATGGTGGAGGTAGTGGTGGTATAGTGGAGTGTGTGGAGGTGGAGGTGGTGTGTAGTGTGGAGGTGTGAGCTAGTGAGTGTGTGGAGTGTGGAGTGGTGAAAGGAGTGTGTGGTCAGGTGGAGTGTGTGTGTGTGTGAAAGTATGCTGGGTGTGTTCCATCCTCTTTAAGTATATTTTCATGAATTATTATTGTTTTTTCAGACATGGTAACCCCGTACCAGTTTTCTTGACTGTCTTCGCTGCTATCGGTCATGCACTGCAGACACTGCAGACACTGCAGACACTGCAGACACTGAAGATACTGCAGACACTGCAGACATTGCAGGCATAATATGAACGTGTACTTTAAGTATATTCCATTATCATTAAAAAATATTTACACTGTGTACGAAGTTAGTTACAAATCAACATATCTGCGACAGAATTTGTTGAGCATCGTGAAACGTGAGTGAGTGCACTCTCCATTACCACAGTGACTGCGCACTCAAGAGGAACCCAGATAGGTAGCCTAATATGTTGTGATCCAGCTGATGGCTTGAGAGGGGTCTGGCTGGATTCACAGCTTCCCACAGACGAGATAACTACTGTAGCCCACCCACCCTCACTCTGACGTGTTACAGTGCCCCAGCACCTCAGCCATGTAGCAGTGAGTCGACCTGTAGGGTGGTCAACTCACGCTAGATGGCTCTGGCTAGCGGTGCTTTCATCACACAAACACACACACACACACACACACACACGCCCCGATGGCATGGTGGCTAGCGCTCTTGCTTCACGCACGGAGGGCCCGGGTTCAATTCCCGGCGGGGCCGAAACATTTCGAAGTGTTTCGTTACACACACACACAAACATACACATACATACAACAGGCCTAGTGTCTAATCGACATGTGCCTAGGACAAAATGGTAACTAACTAACACTCACACACACACACACACACACACACACACACACACATTCATACGCACGCATTCACACACACACACTCATACGCACGCACTCACACACACACATACATACGAAGAAAGGTTAAGGGAAAGCGGCCTGACGACACTAGAGGACAGGCGGCTTAGGGGAGACATGACAACGACATAAAATACTGCGAGGAATAGATAAGGTGGACAGAGACAAGATGTTCCAGAGAGGGGACACAGAAACAAGGGGTCACAATTGGAAGTTGAAGACTCCTATGAGTCAAAGGGATGTTAGGAAGTATTTCTTCAGTCATAGAGTTGTCAGGAAGTGGAATAGCCTAGAAAGTGACGTAGTGGAGGCAGGAACCATACATAGTTTTAAGACGAGGTTTGATAAAGCTCATGGAGCAGGGAGAGAGAGGACCTAGTAGCAATCAGTGAAGAGGCGAGGCCAGGAGCTATGACTCGACCCCTGCAACCACAAATAGGTGAGTACACACACACTCATTCACGACACTATACTCTGAACATAAGGTCTGTATTTGAATATGCAGCACCAGTGTGGAACCCACATCTGGTGAAGCATATCAAGAAATTGGAGAACGAAATTAGTCCCGGAGCTAAGGGGTTCAGGGCACTCAACTTGATGACACCAGAGGAAAGAAGGACTAGGGGTGATATGATAACAATGTGCAAAATACTGAGAGGAATTGATAGGGTGGACAGCGACAGATTATTTGAGACGGGAAACAGGAACACGAAGACACAGCTAGAAGTTGAAAGGACAGATGGGCCCCAGAGATGTTAGGAAGTATTATTTTGGCCTTAGAGAAGTGAGGAAGCGGAACGACCTAGAGACTAAAGTAGTTGAGGCAGGAGCCATACATAGCTTTAAGAAGAGATACGATATGGCTCTCGAATCCAGGAGAGAGTAGACCAATTAGTGATCAGCGAAGAGGCGGGGCCAGGAGCTGAAACTCAACCCCTGCAATCACATATAGATGAGTACACACACACTAACACTCACACACACACACACACACACACACACACACACACACACACACATACACACACACACACACACACACACACAAGGTAGATAGTGACAGGATGTTCCAGAGAGGGAACACAGAAACAAGGGGACACAACTGGAAGCTGAAGACTCAGATGAGTCAAAGGGATGTTAGGAAGCATTTCTTCAGCCATAGAGTAGTTAGGAAGTGGAATAGTCTAGAGAAAGATATAGTGGAGGCAGGAACCATACATAGTTTTAAGACAAGGTATGATAAAGCTCATGGAGCAGGGAGAGCAGAGACCCAGTAGCAGACAGCGAAGAGGCGGGACAAGGAGCTGAGTCTCGACCCCTGCAACCACAATTAGGTGAGTACAATTAGGTGAGTACACACACACACACACACACACACACACACACACACACACACACACACACACACACACACCCAGTGACATAGTCATTTAAAAAGTTTTTTCAAGAAGGTAAAAAAAGAAGTTTCTCGTAGGGTACAAATCAGGCAATAATACTCCCCCTCCCCCCCCCGTCTCTCCCAAGCTGACGTCTCCCGGAAATTGTGCGTCCGTATTTCATGTAGAAATGACGTTTTATGACTTCCCAAGACTTCATTCCCGATCATTGATTGGGGATTAGGACTAGGAATTAGGAGGAGGGTGAATAAAGCCTTCCCTGCAGGTCTTGGGTTGAATGATCACGTTTGTCTGCAATTATATCTACCGTGTCGTGTGTGCTGCTGGTGGGTGGTAGTGGGTGGTGGTGGGTGGTAGTGCTGGTGGGTGGTAGTGCTGGTGGAACGATTACTGGTTAGTGGGGTTGGTGGTTGGAGAGGTGTTAGTGGTGAGTTCTGCCATTATACATATCAACATCTTTACATCTTACTCTCACTGTTATTTAGTTCAATCTTTTTTCCCTTAATATTCACAAATATAGAATTCTCACAGGTGGATACTGCTGACCCATCACAAACAGACACACACACGCACGATGAATTACCACCTTCGCCGACGTAGCTGGAGGCTGAAGCATCACACAGCCGGATATATCCACCGCGAGGTGTATATATTACAGGGTATATACACTGAGAGTTTCCTTGAATCGCTATTGTAGAAATTAAGATATTCTTGACTGGTGATTAGCGGGTGACATGCAGCCTTAACGACACTCGGAAAGTTGATAGGCTTTAACCCCCCTTAACCAAGCAACCAACCAGCCAAATCAACCAACCAACCACGCAATATATCGCCCCAACCATAAGTATGAGTCGAAAGCTCACGAGTGAATAATTTATGTGATAGGACAATGACACATAAACAAACACAGTTAAACATAAAAAAACACACATAAATATAAACAAACACCCTTAAGCATAAACAGACTCTCACGTAAACAAACACATACATTAGCAAACGCACACACGAACAAAGACATTAACACAAAATCAAACACACACATCAGCAAACATACAAAGAAATAAAAGCACTTACACCTAAGCAAACACATATACACTTAAACGAAAACACTTACACATATAAGAAACACAAACTTATACAAACGTATTTAAACAGATACAAACACACAAATGTACATTTCTCAGAAACAATGACACTAATACAGAAACAAAGACACTGACACAGAAACAAAGACACCAACACAGGAAAAGTGCCATTAACGCAGAAACAAATACAATAACACAGAAACAAAGACACTAACGCAGGAAAAGAACCATTAACACAGAAACAAAGACACAACACAGAAACAAAAACAATAACACAGAAACAAAGACACCAATACAGGAAAAGTGCCATTAACACAGAAACAAAGACACTAACATATACACACTTCGACATCGATTCCAGGAGAAGGGAAAAGAAACGCACGGGCGAATACTTCACTATTTTTGAGTAATACTTAAAGCTAGCGAAGAGCATGACCCCAGCGTCGAGTATTCAATATTAAGTCCCATTACCCGAGGCAGTGTCTGCTCTCAGTCTCGTTTATTCAACTCCAAGAATCAACTTACATTCTCCCAGCATGAGAGAGAGAGAGAGAGAGAGAGAGAGAGAGAGAGAGAGAGAGAGAGAGAGA